>CP125978.1:438327765-438452051 GCA_030063025.1 Avena longiglumis
TGACTTCCAAGAATCACCCTTTGATCGAAAGACATCCGCATCCGCCCATGGAGACAGACGAAAGTTAAGCAAGCCAAGCCCATCGTCAAACATGTACCCTGCAAATAGTCATGGAAAACGACATTGAAAAATGAGGTATGGTACAATTCTCAAGCCATGCTTACAAATGGGAAGGAAACAAAGACTTTCAAACCCTTTGCAAATGGCGATCTATAGTCCAAGCCCTATTTTCTACAATTAGCCGGGAGGAGAATTTGCATTATGGAGGGAGCCATATTTTGCAGATCATAGAGGTCGCGATGGTTTCGGTCAATACTTTGGACAATAGTATGAACTATGAAGCACTAAAAGTGAGTTGGGGGCACTTTCGAACTAGTCCCTCCGTTTTAAAATATAAGATGTATATGTTTTAGACTTTTCCGAAACACATGTATCTATACTTTTTTTCTGTAGGTTTACGCATTTTGCTCCGAACATACACATAAAAATACGTGTAAATACCTGCATTTTAAAAAAGACTAAAATATTTTATAATTTGAACAGTAGAGGGAGTAAAAAGCAAGATGACACTATGGTTGCTATCCAACCGTTCTTTTAGCATGCCCGATTAATACTTTAACTAGACTGCACACACATGTTAGTCACAATCCATTAATTGCTGTGACGTGGTGACCGTTTTTGACGTAAACGTACGCAAATCTAAGTTCACCGAAGACCGAAATAAACCCAAAAATAGCAACCCGTAACGGTGGCCACTCTGGCGTTCTTAACTTTATCAGTTAATAACCACCACCCCAAAAAAACTCTATCAGTTAATACCGATGACCCTAAATAAGGTCTATTCGGTTCCAAGAAGCTGTGTAGAATTTCGATACCTAGAAAGTCTGTTTGGTTACTTTCTTGGTCTATAAGTTTTTTTCTTGGGAAAAGTCTAGGTCTAAAAGTTATTTAAGACTATTCTACGAACACTTTGTAGTATGGTTTAAAAATCAATAAAATTTCTGGAATTTAGGTAATTTGGACGCGTGCCATAATTTTCGGACCATGGACCTAATGTAAAACTAATTCAATTGTCTTCGAATTTTGTTTAAACTGGACGAAATTTGAACAAAACATTCACGGTAGTTTTCCAATTTTTCGTTGTGTCCCAAAAATTATCTCTTGGTGAAATTTCTTTCCCTTTTTGTGCCCAAATGCAGTTAAGTTTAGCAAAATTGCTAGTAGGTCAGAATTGCATATTAATTTCTCGTTAAATTGGCAACATCTAATGGTATATAAGGGACAAATTTCACATTGCGATTTGCCCGTTGGGCGATGGTGGGGATGATTGAACATTTCATATCCGGTGGCCCCTGCCGAGAATTAATGGGGAATCCGTCGATTGAGACCTAGCTAGACCTAAGCTTAACCATATGAACACTAGTACAACGTTTTGCCTGGTTAGAGTAGAGTAACATATGGTGTTTTTTTTTAGGGAAAGTAGCATACATAGTCCCTGCAAAAAAATGTGACATATACTAAGTGGTTTTGGTTCAAGGGAATATATCAAAACAGAATATTAATTTATCAAGGACGAAGTTGAAATGCAGCAAAAGACCAAGGATCCGATCTGGAAAAAAGGTTAAGCGGCCGGAATTAATCTGGAATGTGGTTGGACACCCCGTTCGTATTCTAACCAAGGCAGCAGAAAAGCCTCGCCATCGGACATATTCGCCGGTCTGAAAATGTTCGCCGTAGGCCAGCCGGTGATCATTTCGGCGTTTGACCGGGAGAAAAGCATGCGCGCGCGCGCGAGTGGAAGGAAGACGACGACGAACTAGTACTAGAAGAAAGCACCTGATGCTTCCACTCGGGGAACGAGCTAGCTAGCTAGCCAGCCGCGTACGTACATATGGTGGCGACTGGTCAAACCATTCCTCGCCCGCGTCGTCTCGTCACACCAACTCCTCCTCCTCCCATGGCTCTCCGGCCTCGATCTATATAAACGCGGCGTACGTGCCCCCAGCTCCTACCATCGATCCAACTCATCCCCGATTTATCGAGCAACATTTTTGGCTTTTCGTTCATTTTTGCATCCATCGATCGATCGCTAATTAAGTAGTTTCTCGATCGAGCACTAGCTAGCTTTTCGTACGTGCGTGGCAGCAAAGCAATGGAGCTCGCGGTGGCAGCGTTGTCGACCTTGCAGCACGGCACCATGGCGGCGGGCACGCTTGCCGCGCTCGCCCTGGCGACCTTTTACTTCCTCTACGCGGCGTGCCTCTCGCCGGCGGCGACGCGGAGGCGCCTCCGGAAAGCCGGCTTCGGCGGCCCAGCGCCGTCGTTCCCGCTCGGCAACCTGTCCGAGATCGCGGCCAGCCGCAGCACGTCGTCCTCTGCGCCGGCCTCGGGGGTGGTGAGCTGCGACATCCACGGCGCCGTGTTCCCGTACTTCGCGCGCTGGCGGGCCGCGTTCGGCAACGTGTTCGTGTACTGGCTCGGCACGGAGCCGTTCGTGTACGTGGCCGACCCGGAGTTCCTCAAGCGCGCCACCGCCGGCGCCATGGGCAGGCTGTGGGGCAAGCCCGACGTGTTCCGCCGCGACCGCATGCCCATGTTCGGCCGCGGCCTCGTCATGGCCGAGGGCGACGAGTGGGCCCGCCACCGCCACATCATCGCGCCTGCCTTCTCCGCCACCAACCTTAACGTACGTACACACGTCCACATTCTTCTTGCTTGCTTTAAAATGCGTGCACGTGCACTAGTACGTGATCCATCAGTGGCATGCACTGACATCTACTACTACATGCAGGACATGATAAGCCTCATGGAGGAGACGACGGCGAAGATGCTGGGGGAGTGGGACGAGGCGGTGGCGGCGGCGGGGCGGAGCGCGGCGGTGGCGGTGGACGTGGAGAGGGGCGTGGTGAGGAACGCGGCGGAGATCATCGCCAGGGCCAGCTTCGGCATCGAGGAGGGCGGCGCGCGGGTGTTCGACAAGCTGCAGGCCATGCAGTCCATGCTGTTCCGCTCCAACCGCCTCGTCGGCGTGCCGCTCGCCAGGCTGCTCCATGTGCGAAAGACCTACGAGGCGTGGAGGCTTGGCCGGGAGATCGACGCGCTGCTGCTCGACGTCATCGACGCCCGCCGCCGCGCGGCTGCTGGCGGCGAGGCCGGGAAGAGAAAGAAGGACTTGCTGTCGCTGCTGCTGGCTGCCGGGGACGAGGGAGACAAGAAGAGGATGATGACGTCGAGGGAGCTGGTGGACGAGTGCAAGACCTTCTTCTTCGGCGGGCACGAGACGACGGCGCTGGCCGTGTCGTGGACGCTGCTCATGCTCGCCGCGCACCCGGAGTGGCAGCGCGCGCTCCGGGAGGAGGTCCGGGAGGTGGCCGGCGACGGACCCCTCGACGCCACCGCCCTATCCAAGCTCACCAAGATGGGGTGGGTCCTCAACGAGGTGCTCCGCCTCTACCCGCCATCCCCCAACGTGCAGCGCCAGGCCCTGCACGACGTTACCCTCAAAGACGACGCCAACGTCGACGGCGCTCCCCCGGTTGTGATCCCCAAGGGAACCAACATGTGGATTGACGTTGTGGCTATGCATCACGACGAGGCGCTGTGGGGCCCCGACGCGAACGAGTTCCGGCCGGAGCGGTTCGCTGGGGCGGCGGCGCAGGGCGGGTGCGGGCACCGGCTGGGGTACCTGCCGTTCGGGTTCGGCGGCCGGATCTGCGTGGGCAGGAACCTGACGGGGATGGAGTACCGAGTGGTGCTGGCCATGGTGCTGAGGCGCTTCGAGCTGGCCGTCGCGCCGGAGTACCGGCACGCGCCAAGGATCATGCTCTCGCTCCGGCCCTCTGACGGCATCCAGCTCCTCCTCACGCCGCTGGCTGCGTCCAGCAACGCATCGATCAAACACTAGTAGCTCGATCGCTCGCTAGCTAGCAAAACGGATAAATCACTGATTATAATCATAATTATTTAATTAATTAAACTGAACTGAGCTGAAATATCGTAATTGCATACCAAAGACATGTTAGAATATGTCGGTTTCAGTAATTGGTTCAGGTTATTTTTCATTGTCTATTTTCAAGACGGTGAGTAGGCGTCTACAATCCAAAGTTGAATAAACTCCTGCCGCCTATACTTGTCATGATGGTGCGTCCGCTAGTGGACCTTCCGTAATCTTGTTATTTTTCGTGTTCGTTGGAATGGTATCATGCCATTGTTTTTTGATGTACAACTGTTATCATTGTTGATGATTGTTGCTTTGGTGCGCTAGTCACTTTGGTGATTTATAGCACGACAACCTCCTATCTATCTACTATAATAAGATCTACTATGACAAGCCTTGTCCGGTTTCAGTGATTGAGGGATGAAGACGGTTGTGTGTGTTTGGATCTACTATGCAATGACCTACTCATGTTTTTATTATTTTTGTTCTTTCCTTTTTTTTATGTTGGTGGATTTTTTGCGAAAAGTTAGAGATGTGTGTGAGTTACAAATGATGATTTTCCAATTGCAAATCAGCTGAAATCGAGATACCTTTAGTTGCGCTGCAACTGAATATTTTTCCGGTGCCACAACACATGCAGTTGAAGGTTTTATAATTTCTACTGTAATTTCCAGTCACACCAAGGTTGCGTGTACATAAATTTTCTATGGTTGAAACAGATTCATACCGAAAGAGAGGCAATATTATTTTACAACTAGCTAAGTGCCCGCGCGTGGCTACGAAACAAAATATAAAATTCTAATATCATCTCAAATAAACTTTCATAATTAATTCCAAGACTTCAGGTATTCTTTTGTTACATCTTCACAATTTTCCTTCTACATCTCCTTCCATGTAACTACACCTCACACTCCCACCCCTTGTGATGCATTTATGGTTACCACTGGATTTTTCTCTTTTAAAAAAAGGTGGCTGACGGCGGACCCAGTTAATAGTTATAATTAATTAAGGGACGGGGCTGAGTTTTTTTTTTTGTTAGAATGGACGGAGCTTGAGCTGAGGTAACCTTAGATAAAGGGCATGCTGAAATAATTACTATAACATACTGTAAGTAGGTGTTGCACTGGTCACGTATGAGCTTGTACGGAAGGGCGGTGTGGCGCACTGCATGGCTTTGCATGCCTGTGACTGATAATTAGGTCCGTGCTTGAGCTACATTGATCGTTGGCCGTGTGACCGACCGATCGACCGACAGGGCTACGTGCTATAGCTGCTAGGACATACGATACGATACGACGCACGCCCACGGTCGTCGCCGTGCTCGATCGATCGTGCGCGTGCAGCTAAAAGCTTTTTTGGAGACCATTTCTTCAGTCATCATTTCAGTTCTAGGCGTGTAGCTTCGTCGATCTTGATTTAATCTGCCGCTTCTGGGTAGCTTCGTCGACCATGAATAGCTGGCTTCGTACGGAATCAAGCTTGGATCTCGAGCATGACCGAATACGTCAATCCAGCAAATTTTGAAGAAAAAATGACAGGGCCCAACCAGGTATACGGACCGGTGACCCCTCCTTGAGTGCATAGTTTAAAAAACCGGAACCAGCAAGGTCCTCGGTTCGCGGTTCATTGGTTGGGCCGCTGGTTTAAAACATTCGATGCTAGTTTATTAAGGAAAAAATATCAATGGAAAAGTACTAATCTGTTAAAAAAGAGAAACATATTTAGAGTGCATGAAGTATTTTGACACAAACACTGGCCGACCCAGTTGGCTAGCCCATTGAAGTCTTTGTAGGCATGAGCTGGAAGGTCTTAGGATTGAATCCCAATCTCAGCGTGATATTTTCTTCCGTGAATGGTTTTTCACTGGTCGGACTGCGGACTGGTTTTCCACTAAACCACCGGTTTAATTGATTTTTTCTGGTTTTTCCTGGTTCGTTAGCTAGACGGTCTAGTGCGCTTAAAAAACCAATAAGACCTCAGGTTCCGATTTTTTCCGATTTAACCTGTGAACCAGTCCGGTTTTTAAAACTATGCTTGAGTGAGAGGAAGAATCTAGCAGTCCAGTTCTGCAGGAACAACTTTTTGCGACACCTGCATGGTTGGTTCCTCTCCCTGATCGACCAACATTCTCTCATTCTCTTCTTCGTCCTAGATTGCCGGTCTTGCCATTCTTGTGCTGACAGCAACTTAACGGGACATAGTAGATGCCTAACCACGTTGCTCTCGAGTTTGACGAGGGCGAGCTGCTCTGTCGGTTTGCCGGGCGATTAGTGGACCAGCTGAGAGCGTAGTTCTTCGGTCCGTTCCTTCCTTCCGTGTTCCATCCATATCCAGGTAAACGAACTGGAAATTCTGCAAAGCAATGATGAGCAGAATCGAATTCAGATCGACTCAGCGTCGGCAGTAAGTAGTTGGAGCTTGACCATGCACGTTACTCTCCAAGACGTGTTGGCCTCCACGCTTTACCCGAAAGAGTTTTTTCCTCCTTTCTTTCAAACTCGCACCGAAAGGATCGAGTTCTTGGTACAGCGTCGTCGGTCCTACAGTTGGAGCTTGCCAGGTTGAAGATCCAGGAGTCTTGTAGTCAGCTTCTTCTTTTTTTTCCTTCCATATTTTTTGTTAAAGAGAATGCAACTATTTTATTTTTTGATAAATCTTGTCCTTGGACCAATCTGATGGGTCAACGGCAAAACCATTTCGAAATCTAACCCCTAGGCCCAGCGCCACCAAGGATGGCACCGTAGTTGGTAGGTCGGCGCCAAGGAGTTTCGGCATGGAATTAGGCGTCGGGAAGAGTGGTGTCGGCCCTGCTTCGGGCGTCGGGCAGAGTGACATTGACCCTACCCTGCTTCGGACATCTAAGATTTTGCCTTAGGGTATGCTGCATTAATATTACCATACATGCTTTGTAAAAAGATTTTTTTATAATTTTTTCACTCCTGCCATTGAGTTTACTCTTCTGCCGCAGTTGTAATTCGATAAGCATTTGAAACATCAGATTATTTGGTTCTTTTAGTATTTTACTCAACTCTCTTGATTTACTGGGATTTCGTGACCGACCAAAAGCATGTCGGTATATGGTAAAACTAGCTCTATTTTCTAAGCATATTTTGCAATGTATTTAGAATATATGTGAGGTGTATATATCCACATACAGAAAATCAAAGGATGCTACAAGTTATATACTTCCTCCGATCTAGAATAATAGACTCAGATTTGTCTAGATTCAGACGCATCTACCAATAAAAGATGACTAGATACATTTGAATCAAGTCCATTAGTTTAGATCAAAACGAGTACTAACTTATGGATAATAGATGGTAAATTAATCAGATATATATATTTAACTGGCATAACTAACCGAGGTGCCTAAGAGCATCTCCACTCGTTGGCCGAACCCATGAAGAAATCCAGATCTTTTTTCGGCCGGATGGCGCAAGATTTCGGCCTGGGTACGCCAGTTTCCCACTCGGCTACCCAGGCCGAATACCCAGGCGGACACAAAACGGCTATATATTTTGAATCTGCATAGTTCCCGCCGGCGAGTGCTCGGCCACAAGGTGTTCGACAGATGCGCCTACATATTCGGCGACATATTTTTATTACATAACAGGAAAACAACGATCAGTCGTCGATGGGGATGGGCTCCTGCAGCGTGGCCGACGCGGCGTTGTCGTCCATCTCGCCGGTGAAGGCCCCCGGGTTGGAGGAAGTCGAAGTAGAGCTCGGCGTGGGAGCGTTCGGCGCTGGCACGTTCGGCGCAGGGGTAGGGGAAGGGGAAGCCGTGGTCATGCCCTCCAGGATGGCCTGATGTTGCGCCATGTACCAGGCCTTGACCGGCGAGCTCATCTTCGACGTGTCCTCGCCGCCCATGAGGAACTTGAGGTCCATGTGGCGCTTGGGCGTAGTTGGCCTTCTTCTCGGCGAGGCTAGCTTTCTCGGCGAGGCTGGCCTTGATGAGGGCCACATTTTCCCTTGTGTCTCCATCGCCTTCTTCCGGCCTCGTTCTTCTCAGCCCTCTTCTCGGCCTGCGCCCTCGTGTTGGCGAGGCATTTCTCGATCGAAGCCTGGAGACGCTCGGCGGGAGGTCCAGCGGCCTTGAGCATCTTCTGGCCGAGCCCAGGTCTTCCTTCGTTGGCAGCAGCAGCATGTCGGGCGCGGTGGTCGGCGGAGCTTCGGGGGTGGGGGAATGAGGAAGAAAGGCGGGGAGGAAGAAAGGGCGGGAGCTCGGCGAATTGGCAGGATGGTGCCTTCGCCGATGTAGCCGCCCACGCCCGTTTTCGAAGTCCGCATTTCAGGCGTGCATCGGATCTCGAGTACGGCCTGGTAGGCCGACAAAACATACCAAAATCCGGACGAAAACAGGTCCTTACATACGGATCCGATTGATGTCCGGACCAAAATTCGCGTCAATCGGCCTCTGGATAGGCGGTAGAGATGCTCTAACGTGGTCCGGTAAACTACACGCACCTATGTTCATGTTAATGGACGGTGAGGAATTAGTGCTCGCGGTGTCCTAACATGCATGTCCTGCCCGTGTACATGGAAAGAACTGATTCAATCAGCTAGCTAGATTTGGAAACGATGGATCAACTAGGCATGAGGAAGCCGGGAATCGCAGGGTATGCCGCGGCATACCGGGCATTACCCCGTAGATCCACCACCGATAGCTAGAGCATGCGATGGATGGACAATTTTGGCGCACCCTTAACCCCACCAACTTTTTTTTTGAGAATAAGACGGGCCACGCTTTATTTAAACCTCCAAGTCAGACAACAACAAATCCACAACAAAAGCCGGCGGCGAGCCTAGCCAGGTTTTACAAGCTTTCATAGCACAACCCTCCTTACCTAAGCGATGCGCAGCAACATTACCCGATCGACGTACATGCGAAACAGTAGAGTCCTCAAACTCCCGAAGAAGCGATTTGATTTCCTCCACCAGAGTCCTTAACCCCACCAACTTGTCTTCCCTGGCTGGACCACCTGGCCTACTCATCTCCCTCAATTACCCAAACCAACCCATATCCTTTCCTGGAAATCATAAGTTGAAACTGCAGGGGATTACGTAAAATCTTCGGCAGTTCGTACATTCCTGGAGCTCCATGCATGTTTAAAATCAGTTGTTCTTTTTCTATCTGTGACATATCTAAATAAACCAAGGGCAGAGACTTTGAGGAAGAAAATATTGTTTGACCATATAATAGTCAGATAGTGGCAGAAAGTGATGGTCGTGGTGGGGGATTAATTCTTTTTTGGCGTAATAATCTTAAGGCTACGATCTTTTGAAGTCCATAAAATTTCTCTAGACATTCGCACTCAGGAAAGCAGTGATATTGCTTGGCGTATTACTGGTATCTATGGGGAGCCAAGTGGGGATAGGAAACATCTCACTTGGGATTCTGTCAGAGATCTTCATTCCATGATTGATCTACCATGGGTTTTGCTAGGTGATCTTAATGAAATTTTGAGTGGTATGGAAAAAGAAGGTGGGAACTTGAGGCCTCAAAGATGCATGGAGGCCTTCCGAGATGCACTAAGCCAGTAGCGAAGGCAGGATTCAATCAAAAGGGAGAACAAATGACGTATTTAGCATATAAGGGGGGCGATCAAGGAAATATTTTCTAATTAGGCCTCTAATCACCTCTAGAACCATAAATTTAGCTTGACGCACGTTGGCATAGGGGGACCTTGGCCCCTACTCATCCACCTAGTTCCGCCACTGCACTATGCTCATGTAATTTGGAGGATCTTGGCTTTGTTGGAGACAAATTTACATAGAGGAGGGGACGAATGCATGGACGTCTTGATCGAGCGGTTGGTAACATATTTTTTTTTCAAAAACACACAAGTCGTGTGTATTTTGTATTAAGATAGAGAAGCAACCAAGTTACAAAAGTTTCACATGTCTCCGATCACAAGCGATCAAGCACGAATCCTCGGGATCACACACACCTTATTCTACTTCCTAATGACCCACAGAGCTCCGCTCTCTTCCACTGGTCGAACTCCTCGCAAATCCTCCTACAAAGTAGCAACGACAAGCTCGCCGACCATTGGAAGACTCTACTATTCCGCTCAATCCACAAGCAGCGAGCCACCAGAATGATTAGCACATTGACTTCCTTGCGGTGCTTGGTGTGAGTTGCATCCGAGACCTTCTTCCACCATTCCTGGATAGTCGCTTCTCGGGGTGAGTTGGTAACCCGGCTTGGATCTCTACATTTCCAATGGCATCTCTTGTGAACGAGGATTTTGCTAAATTGAATCACCGGCCAATTACTATTGATACTTCCTACTTGGAAGACACTCGTGCAGTGAGGCCGATAGGAGCGCATAGGTTTGAAGCAAGTTGGCTCTTATTAAAAGAATCTTTTGATGAAGCGGTTGGGTCGGCATGGTCGATGGCGCATGGTTGGGATAGGGAGATTTCAAAACAGCCTAGACAAAGGCTAGCTGAATTACAGAAGGAACCGAATGAAATTCAAGGCAACGACTAAACAACAACGGCCTCTCGAGGCTTTTTCCGTTAAAAAAAACTGCATTCGCTCTTTGTAGCACTAATAATATTTGATCACTGATTTCATAATTTATGTTTTTTTGGTGTCACGTGAACAATTAAATCATAAGGGCCTATATCGGGTATCGCACTGGGCCTCCAGTTCGTAGGTACGGCCCAAGACCCGAGCCTCGGTGATTTGAAGGCCTTGCTCTTTTGTTTTGCCAAAAAAGAAAAAAAAACGTTGCTTTCTTTTTTGCGTGGAAAATCGTTGCTCTTTTGTTGGCCATGAGCCTGACAAAGAATCAAGAAGTAGTAGCTACGTAAGTACAGCCTATAGGCGTACGCCAGCAAACAGAGCAATTTGACGTACGTACGACCGCGCGGCGGCATGCGCATACTTCCACCACCTCAGCTGCTGACTGTGCGCATATTTCATGCATGCCTCCACGTGACGTGAGGCAGTACAGCATATCACACGTACGCACGCTATGCGGTACTCCTAGTAGCTAGCTATTGCCTCCACGAACGGCGCCATGCATCGTGACCCATGGCAAAGAAGTTTATTAGACTCATGTGTCTAAGATAGGGTTCTTAGCTCGTCAGAATAGAAAGAATCAAAGAAAAAAAAATACTCTCTTGGGTCTATATTAATGGATTCATATGTAGATAAAATTAAGGCCATTAATACTATGAATCGTCCAAGAGGGTTAAAAAATCTGTTTGACATTGAAGAGTGGATACGTCTCATATTTGATTCCTTTAGTTTTTTTAGACATGGGTCTTGTACTCACTCATGTCTAGCAGTCTAGCAGCAGATTACATGTACTCTTTCAGATCCAAATTAATTGAGTTTGATTTGTTTAGATAAAAATATAATTAGCAGTAAAATATGTCTAGATATATCTGTATCTAGACAAATCTAAGTCAATAATTAGTTTGGATCGGATGGACAAGAAAGTGAAAGTGGTGTGTATGTTTAATAAAGCACGTACATGCATGCATGTGTTGTCTTGCTTTTGTGTACATAAATAACTGCTACGGCTGCTGAAGAAACTTCATGCCTTGCAGATTGCTCACTCGTTGACGTTAATTATCTCACACATGCACGTGTACCCGCAAAAAATAAATGATCTCGCACATCACACACCCACGTCACTAGCTACATGAGCATGCCATGCATGCATGTGAGACCACGATCGAGCACGAACAAGCGAGGAACTGGTATGGCTAAAACTGTGAGGATAGATGTCGTTTGTTCTGTCTCTGCCGATTCAATTCGCAGAAACGTTTGCTCTAGCTACATTTTGCGTCCCAAGTAGTAGTACAAACCATGCATGTGCTTACATATGCGCTGAGGCACACGTACGCCACGGATCGGAGGACGTACGTGTCACTCAATTCCCGAGATGACCTTAGTTTTAGCCAAACTCGCACCATGCGCAGCCACGCGCCCACGCCACGACATCGAGATCACCTGCAGCCGCCGGCCTCTCTTCTCGGCGCGCATAAATAACCCGACGGCGCAATCCTTTCGCTCGACACGTATACTAGATGATATACTAGATCGCTCCTCCATGGTTACTTAAATTCACGATCGATCGAGCGCTAAAGTAAAAATATGGATCAAGGCACCAACGATTGGAGGCGTCCATTTCCCGAGTCGTCGTCGGCCATCATGGAGCAGGCGGGCGCGCGTGGCGGCGGCAACGCCGCGTTCCTTTCCGACCTCGAGGCGCTGGAGGTGGAGGAGCATGAGCAAGAGGAAGAGATAATCGACATCGACGCAGAGTCCTCGGGCTCCGAATCGGTCGAGATCTCCGACCTGAAGAAGCGCATGTGGAAGGACCAGATGCGCCTGATGAAGCTCGAGAGCCGTGCCGGGGCCAGGAGAGGCGTGGCGGCCGCGGCTCCTGCCGCCGGGGCCGGGCCGTGGGCCGCCGGTTGCCAGAACCAGGAGGACGACGCTCCCGAGGCGCGGTGCCGGCGCAAGGCGATGCTCCGCGCGCAGGACGGCGTCCTCCGGCACATGCTCAAGATGATGGAGGCCTGCAACGCGCGCGGCTTCGTGTACGGCGTCATCGACGAGGCCGGCGAGCCCATGTCCGGCTCCTCCGACAGCCTCCGCGGCTGGTGGAAGGACAACGTCATCTTCGACCGCACGGGCCCGATGGCCCTGGCCGGCTCCGCGGAGGGTAGCAGCCCGCTGGGCCTCGCGTCCTACCTCCACCGTCTGCAGGGCATCCAGGACAACACGCTCGGCTCCGTGCTCTCCGCGCTCATCCAGCACTGCGAGCCCCCGCAGCGGAACTTCCCGCTGGAGCGCGGGCTGGCGCCGCCGTGGTGGCCCACGGGGAAGGAGCCCTGGTGGGGCACGCAGGGCGAGATGCAGGCGCACCAGGGAGCGCCTCCGTACCGGAAGCCCCACGACCTCAAGAAGGCATGGAAGATCTCCCTGCTCAGCGCGGTCATCAAGCACATGACCCCGCGCTTCGACCAGATGCGCAAGCTCGTCTGGCAGTCCAAGCGCCTGCAGCAGAAGATGAGCGCCAAGGAGTCCGAGACGTGGTCCAAGGTGCTACGGCAGGAGGAGGCCCTGAGCAGACGGCTCAAGAGCTCGCTCAAGATCACGCCTCTTGATAACGACGACGATGGATGCGGAGACGAGTCGGAGGACGGGGACAGCGACGGCCTGGAAGACGTGGTGCGTGGCCCACATGACAAGCGCAAGTGCCTCGGCAACAACGCCGTCGACGGCGGCAGACCACGAGGAGGTGGGAGCAGCTGGGAGCTGGCCGCAATGCTGCCCGAGCTCGAGGGCAGAGTCTTCCAAGAGTGCCAGCTGAGCCCAATCAATGAGCTCATGGAGCTCTACTACAATTGCCTGCAGGAGACGATGCCGAGGAGGAGAAACACGACGTGGCGGTGGTACCTCCAGGACTGCCCGGCGATGTGACGCAGGAATTCCTCTTTGACATCATCGGGAGCTGTCCAGAAGTAGATCATGTGCTGCGTTTGATGGAGGAGTGACCGTCTCTTTGCTGTTTCTTGCGCGCGGCTTCCCAGGACAAGTTGGGAATCTGAAAATTTGTAGGTGAACGAGGATAGCCGTCGAAAAAGATTATCCTGCATGGCATAGCTTAGTTAATCAGATAGTATATCTATATTATTATGATAGTTTGTATACGTAAGAATTTAATCATGAAGATATCTTTTCTAACTATCTCTAGCATACCCTTTAAAAAGCAGACCCTTTAAAAAGCCGGACCTTAAGTGCCTAGATCTCATACGCCTATATAGAGCTTTTTTACTGTACCCCGTACTGCTTAGAGCAGTATAGGGAATCTCATGTTTTTTTTTGCTAAGGGTAAATTAGACCTTTTCAGTATAAGGGAATCCCACGTATTTTTGCTAAGGGTAAATTAGAATCAGCCCATCTCAGCCCATTGCCGCGTGCGCATCTGCGCCCTCCCCGACCTCGCCGCCGCCGACCTAGCCCGCCCCGCCGTCGCCGGCCTTGCCGGCTGCGCCCTCCCCAACCTCGCCGCCAGCTAATCCCGCCACCAACCTGCATATCGCCGACGCCGACCTAGCCCGCCGTCGCCGGCCTCGCCGGCTGCGCCCTCCCGACCTCGCCGCCATCGATCTGGTCGCAGCGTCTCCGTGTCCTCATCCGCGGAACCTCATCGTAAGTATACAGCAATTCACGGTACATTGACTTGAACCTTGGCACCAAAAGCTTGCAATGCATACGAGGCTTGGAGCTGGAGTGCTCGTCTTGGTTCAAGCCATCGTCAAACGCCTAGTTGATATTAGCGTCTGACAGTGCTCATCTTGGTTCAGTGTCTGACAGTCAAACCCGATCAGTACCCCCCACTCTTCACATATCCAAGCTCTGCCTAGTTGATATTAGCAAGCACTGTCATTGTTTTCTTCTAATTTTGTTAGATGATTTTCTGCTGATAAGTGATAACACGTAAGGCTGTGCCGATCGATCAGGACGGCGCGGTGGATCCGTGGATGGGGATATACAGGTTGGTTGGTGCGCTATTCCTTTCCACCGGTCAAGGCAGCCGGGGTCCAGCGCTCCAGTTGTTTATCCGATATAGGTTCATTTTTGTATACCTTCAAAATCGATCGATCGGCTCTCCGTCCAATTTATATATGCAGTAGTACATGTGACTGATGTGAGTCCAGAAGCATGCTGATTATTTTTTCTGGAAAACAAGTGTTGTGTCACATGCATTAGGTGAGTGTGATCGTTGTTGACACATGGGAGGATCAAAAGATGCGAGATCCTTTCCTGCTTGGAATATTTGCGCTCGGAACTTGATCATGTGCCTGCCTGCCTTGCCCTTTAAAAAACTGTTCAGACGACGAGCTCGGGGAGTATGGACAGAGAATGTTGCCAAAACACAAGTTGGATCAGAAGCAAGAGAGGCTTCATGGAGATGAAACAGAGCCGGAAGGAAGGTTAGAGTGGGGGGTCTACTCGAGAGTCTACAGGCGAACAAGAGGGTAACGGCTAACTGTAGATACTAAAGCAAGAACAACGACTACGTTTTGATTGAATATCTATCCTTGTGAACTATAACTGAATGTACATGGTTATCTTTGAATAGTGTATATTTGTATTGACTCAGAACTTGGAACTGAATGGAGAGGTGATTGAATCCCTATGCGTATCTATTATGAGTTTGACCTGGGGAACCATGTGAATAGTTTTAATTTTTTGTTTTGCCTAGGCAGTGAAATCGTAGTAAAGAATTTAACCACAGAGTGGCACCGTTATTGCAATATTGATACTAAAATATGTGTTAGTTTGACTGTCAGACTTGTGTTAAGCTAACTTTTGTTTTTCATTGCAGTTAACGACATGGAGGGAATGGAGGGCATGGAGGGTTTGGAGGGCTTAGAGGACATGGAGAACAATGAAGAATATGATATGGTGGTTAATGAGACTTTCTGTAGCGAGGAAGAAGGTTACAAGTTCTACAATGCATATGCTAAGTTGAAGGGTTTTGGTGTTAGAAAGGAAGAAGTTACTAGAAAGCCGGGCACGGATATAGTTTTCAGGCGCCTTTATGTGTGCTCTAAAGAAGGATACCGGGCCAGGAAGCACTTTGAAAAAACTAAACGGAAACGAACACCAAGGCCGCTGTCGCGGTGTGGATGCGGTGCTCGGATGGAGATCGAGATGTCTATGGAAAGTGGTGAATGGGTTGTAAAAGATTTTGTGCCCCAACATAACCATACACTCGCTAAGGGTGACCAGACAGCTTTCATAAGGTCTCATCGTGGGTTGAATGATGCTCAAAAGGCTGATGCCATTGAGTATGGGATTGGTGGCCTTCGAACACATGAGATTATGGAAGTAGTGGAGAAGCAACATGGTGGTTTCGGGAAGGTTGGTTATGTATCTCGAGACTTGTATAATTTTTTTGCGAGGTACAAGAAGGAAAGGATTGAAGGTCGTGACGCTGAATTTGTGCTAAATTATATGGCAGCAAGAAAAGAGAGGGATCCAGAATTCTTTTACAAGCACAGCACCGATAGTGAAGGGCGTCTACAGAACCTATTTTGGGCAGACGCACAATCTCGGATGGATTATGATGCCTTTGGTGGTGTCGTGATCTTTGATAGCACATACCGTGTGAACAAATACAATCTGCCATTTGTCCCGTTCATCGGAGTGAACCACCATCGCAGCACGACTGTGTTTGGCTGCGGTATTGTGTCAGATGAGACAGTGGAATCTTATGTGTGGTTGCTTAAAGCATTTTTGGAGTCAGGCCAGCAGAACCATCCCAGGTCAGTAATCACTGATGGTGACCATGCTATGGCGAGGGCAATATCGCTGGTATTTCCCAATGCAGATCACCGGTTGTGTAGCTGGCACATCGAGCAAAACATGATACGCCATCTCCGCAAAACAAAGCTCAGCGATTTTAGAAAATTTGTTTATTTCTACAATCGCGTTGATGAGTTTGAGAGTCGTTGGCGGAGTTTCTAGAAGAGTATCAAATCTCAGAAAAAGACGCATGGATTAACCGGATGTACGAGCTCAGGAAGAAGTGGTCTAGGGCCTATACCAAAGGTAGATATTTTCTTGGCATGCAGAGCAATCAGCGTAGTGAAAGTCTGAACTCTAGAATTCACAAAAATCTAGACAGACGAATGTCACTTGTTGATTTGATAGAGCATACAGATCACTGTTTATGGCGTATCGCAAGAATGAGACTGAGTTGGACTCTGCAGCTTCACAAACAGTACCTTTTACTGAATTAAATGGTGAGCCACTTGAGAAGAGTGCTGCGCATTTATACTCCAGTGATGTTCAAGAAGGTAAAGTATCATATTGTTCAATTACCAAAATGGGAAGTAACAAATGTGACCAGACAGGATACTTCTGTGGTGTATTCAGTTGCTCTCAAAGAGAGAAGGGATGTCATGTATAATGTGAATCTTATCATGGCAGGCCCACTGCTTCAGAGTGTTAATTGTGTCTGCCTGAAGATGGAGACAGAGGAGATCCCGTGCTCACACATATTCTGTGTTCTGAAATACCTTGGCTTAATTAGCATTCCTAGTTGTTGTATATCCAGAAGATGGACAATGCTAGCCAAGCCCGCATTTGAGTCAGAGAGGAATGCTAATATGCATGACTGGTCTGAACGAATGGACCGTTACCACGAGCTCCGCAACGAGTCCAATCTATATCTTTTCAAAGCTTCAAGCAGCCCAGAAATATCACAGAAGATTATTGATTTTCTAAAAAATATTATGGCAGCTGACGACATGGGCCAGGAGGATAACAAGACGGCGTCATTTGGTCCTTTACCTGCACACTTCTCAGGGTCAAACCAAACCTGTACGAAGAAAGTGTTGGATCCAAATAAAATTATTCCTAAAGGAGGTCCATCCAAGAACAATAAAAGGTGGAAGCCGCATCACGAGACATGGAAAGGAAAGAAACAGAAGTAAAAATTTCTTTTTTTTGTATAGTTTTGTACATCTCCAAATCATCTTACCATTTTTTTAGAAGAAATGATGCATGTATGAAATTTGCTACGTGTGAGGTGGACCAGGTGGTGTGAGAAACAACTCAATAAGTACTTCAGTTATATTATTGTTTCATTTTATATGCATGTTGAGTTGAATTTGTTGCCGGCGGGGTGCAGGCTATCGATGAAATATATGTATTTCTGGTGTATTGCTTGTACCTGCTGATCGAGCTGAGGAATCAAATTCTACATGCTTAACAGCCAAGCTTGTAGTTGTAGTGTTCGGATGGCTACGCTCTGCTGAAACGGAAAGTTCAATGTTGTTCTGATCAGTAGCAATTGAAGGAGGCCCAGAAGACTGCAAATTCTCTCCAGTACTTGGAAAAATTATGTGTTCTGTGAATGAACCGGGCGCTGCGATTGTAAAAGCATTACACAAATTAGGATTTGATCTAAGAGACACTAAATGACTGAAATGAACTGTCTTCATTACACTGCCATGTACACTGTATCCATTATGTGAGCTTCTGAATATAGAAAATTGTACAAGTATAAGAAAATAAAAAGCATATACAAAGTAAGGACAATGCAGAGTTTGTAGCATGTTGTTACATACTTCTCGATCAGGATAAGTCATTTAATTTTGACAGGTGAAATGCTAAATTAAAAACTGTTATAACTTTGCTATATAGAATGTTACCAGGGGCAACTCATACCTGCTGATCGACCTGAGGTATCTGATTCTACATGATTAACGACCGAGCTTAACGTGTTAGGATGGCTAAGCTCTGATGAAACAGAATGTTTGTTGTTAATCTGATCGATAGCAATTGAAGTCCTAGAAGACTGCAATTGCTCGCCAGTTCTTGGAAAAATTATGTGTTCTGTGAAGGAACCGGGCTTTGCAATTGTGAAAGAAAGGCAAGCATTTCAACGGTCTGGCATGTCAACGGTCTGACATGTCACCAGACGAAGTGTTATGGGGTGACCCCTTGGGGTGGCCCGATCTTTCACGAATCTTCACGGGAAACGAGGGGAAAGCGGTGGACGGGGGAAGAAGGGACGAAAACCACGAACACACGCACACAAATCACGATACACGCCTATAACTCACGCCGGTGGCAACCGGTTCAACATAATCCCTAGGATCGGTGTTGGGCGACAACGGGGGCGAGATGCTTGGTGAGATCTTGACGACTTGGGGGCGAGAAACCGAGAACCCAAGGCATTGTACAACTTGAACGCACTAGGCAAGATCCAAGAGGAGGGTGGATAATACGGTGCTCCTTGGTAGGAGCATGAGACCAATAGATGAAAGATCCTCAAAGGGGTGTCCTTAATCTATTATTATCCAAGTCTAAGGTTTACAATAGAGGGTGGGGGATATATATAGGTGAGCCACATAAACAATGGTAGTTTTGGAACGAAATGGGAAAATATAGAAAGGGGTACAGGGCGAATCGATGCAGGTTCGGTCAGACCGGTAGTACGGTCGGAACCGGTAGTACCGTCGCTACGTAGTAATTACCGCTGGCGGTAGTACCGGGCGGTCTGGATCTTCCGTCGAGTCGCTCAGAAGCGAAGTGGGTAGGAGGGGCCGGTAGTACCGCCCACCGGAAGTACCGGTTCCTAGGCCGGTAGTACCGTAGTCGTCTGACCCTTGGTTGGGTTTCTCCTGGAGCGTCCGGTAGCTGGGGTCGGTTGTGCCGCTTGAACCGGTAGTACCGGCCGAGGGGTCCGGTAGTACCGCTTGAGTCTGGCAGCGACTGGTTGCTTCCGCTCCGGTTCCTCCGTCCCATGGTTGCTTCCGCTCCGCTTGAGTCTGGCCATTCGCCGTCGACGCTTTCGATGGTATAATTTTTATGACATATGATTCATATATTGTTGATCAAATTTACGGTTAAACTATTTTCATGATATATGTATTAGCCCTATAATCCGAAACGGAGGGAGTACATCTTTTTTGACCCACAAAAATAAATTGTTCACTTGTTGACAATGGTTCATAAATTTTGGTTTAAGAAACTGTACGCGGGTCAAAATATAAGTTCCCGATGGTTAGTTGAGATAAAGGAAGTCCCACGTGAAATTGTTTTGTAGATGCGAAATATACTCCCCTTATTACGTGATAACAAATCCGTAACAGCTAACAGCCGGTCGTCCTATTTCTTTGCAAACAAATCCCTTGACACTAGCCAGCCAGGCGAGCGTGTATATAACAGCTCGCGCGTCTACGCCGCCAATTTTAGATCTCCTCTTCTGCCTTCGGTCATCGTCCAAATCTGCTCCAGCTCACGGCGTTGACGACAATGGAGCCCCCAAATTATCACCCACCGCCCCCGGTCAGTGCATTCCTTGTACGGTTTTTTGTTGTTAGCTGATGTTACTAAAATGAGTCGGGGTTTCTTTTTTGTTTACGATAGTAACCAAATTGGTGGATATATGATCCATAAATTGTACGTCATTCTGCTAGCAAATTACCTTATGTTTTGTCTATTCCCTCCATCCCAATAAATATGACTTGGTTTTGTTTAGATCTAGACACATCTATATATTAAAATGTATTGACTTAAATTTGTCTAAATACGGATGAATCTAGCACTAAAACTTGACTTAATATATTCATATTTAGATGAATCTATGTCACCTAATATGTGTCGGAGGGAGTATTGTTTTCTGTCAGTTGATATTTTTGGTTATGACTTCACAGAACAAGGCCAAAGCTAAGTCGAAAACCAAAAAGTCGTCGGAAAAGAACAAGTCGCCGTCAAAACCAAAACGAAGCATGGTATGTACGATGTGCAAGTTAACATTAATTTTACAGCCTCAAGTTTACCAGACTTACTTTTACTCGATGGACAGGAAAATCAAGTATGTTCGCTACTACTATATGTAAAAATACTCCAAGGTCTAGGTGAAGCTGAGATAGCGGCCATCAAGGAAGTTGGTCTGGAAGCCCTCCTGCGCATTTGTCCGGTCAAAATCCGACGGAACTTATGCAGATGGATCGCTGAAAGATACAGAGCCGATCTTGACGCCTTTGTTATTGGAGGTGATCCTGTGCAGTTGAAAAAAGAAGATTTTGATCAGATCTTTGGTCTTCCTGCGCGGAGAAGAATACTGGGTACATTTCCGAGGCAAGAAGTTCTACAAATGTTGCATCAGATGATGGATAAGAAAGGACGGCGAATTCCTTTCACAGAGTTGCAGCAGACAATTAAAAAAGGAATTAAACAACCAAGTGATGAGCTGTCCTTCCTTCAGGCATTTATAATGTATACAATAGGGTGTATTCTATGCCCAACTATCCAACGTTCCGTCAGTGCAGAATATTTACCATATCTGGCTAGCAAAGAAGCAATCATGGAGTTGGACTTGGCTAAACTATCGGTAGATCATCTACTCAATTCCATAATACAATATAATGCAGCACTGAAAGACCCCGAAAGAGGCCTCCTGCGTACCACAAACCTTGAGGGGAACCTTCCTCTATTGCAGGTACACTTATTCGTTGTAAACCTATTAAATGCATACACGTGTTACACAGTTCATTTGTTAACTCTAGAACATTTTTTGCAGTTTTGGTTTTGGGAAAAATTTCGTGTGGACAGATTTGATGCTTCAATCGACTATACCGGGCGTGAGGCACCACTCCTCCAATATTGGGACGAGAAAAAGGCAAGCAAGGTCTGTGCCGTTTTAAATAAACAAGGTCGTGAGGCTGGAGAGGTACAGACAATATGTAATGATTGGTATAATTTTTATTTTATTATTGCAATGTACATAAACAAAACAAATGTCATCTGTTCGTTTTTTCAGCTTGTATTTGACCTAAAGGAGGATTGGGAGCCCCCTAGGGCGTCCTCACCATTACCATCTTTTGACGACCTGCCACCAACAGATTCGAAGGTATTTTGTTTATTCTACAGTCTACAGTTTTCCTTCCTACAAGCAATTAATACATCTAATTATTTCTCTACTGTATAGCTGGTGCTAAAGCTGTTCGAGTCGTTCTTCAAAATGCGATCAGATATAATGTTTGATAATCTACTGACCCGCAAAGAGGTAGGGAAGATTGAGGACTATACCTTCAAATTTGGCCAGAAACTAGATGGCGCCTGTGAAAAACTAGACAATGTAAGACTCGAACCTTTTAAAATGCACTGCATTCCTATCAAAATGCACTACATTACTTTTCCCATATTTAAAATGGAGTAACAGTTTATGCAGGATTATGAGAAGGGACCAACAACACACGACTATGAATACAGAGAATATAAATACGACCACTTCAACAAAGAGAGAACCTCCCCCATGCCTGTCCGTGACTTGGACACCCAATTTGAGGTAATTGCTTACTCTAATACTGTGAGTAAATGCAATTTTATTAATTAATTATTATATCATACGTACAGAGTGTTGACACGGACAAGAACAGAACTATAAGGCCAAGTGACGAGAACTCATCACCCAGAAAGAAGGTCAAGTTACAAGATGAGACGGGAGTGAATAAAAGGGAACGTAGGAAAAGGACATCCACGTATACGAACACGGACTTCGTGTACTACCCAGAAACGAAGTCAACTAAATACCCTAGGAGTACTAAAACTACAGATGGCACTCCGGATGAGGTCATGGAAAGCGAGGTCATTGACTATGTCAATGCCTCACCGGCTAGAAAGATTTTAGTTAGGATAGACGACTTGGACCTTCATCAGGATGAACTGACATGTCTGACATCTCCACAAATTCATAAATCCACAAAAGGATGGTTGAACAGCATAGTGAGTGCTAAATTATAAAATTCTCAATTTCCTTTTGCATCATGATTGCTAATTTATTTTTGTGTTGCCATTTAGCTACTGGATACTATCATAACATGGATGCGTCACATGCGCCCCGACCCGGATTTGAGGGATGGTGTCAAATACTATATGGAGAGGGTATCCAATGCCAATTTACTAGTTAGAGATGGCAGTGTGGCTTCATATAATTGGGATGTGAAAATGAAAAAAAATGGTACAACCAAGGGGAAAATGTACATTTCCCATGACATGGTAAGTCCCACTGTCTCGTACCATACACATTGTCTTTATTCGGATGCTGAAGTGCTAATTATGTTTATTATTATTTTTGGTACAGATTGGTATCATAGTCAATCATGATAACATGCATTGGTATGTCGTCTATGTGAATCCCGAGGAGAGGCTAATACAAGTTCTAGACTCTATGCGTAAAGAAACAAGAAATTTTAAGAAATCCCACCCAGAACTGGAGCACTTGGTAAGTCATTTATTTTTCAACGGAGCATGCCCATTCAACCTTTGATATAGACAATTGTGCTAAGAAAATTAATCTTATATTTCCATACTATCAGCTAAAGGGAATGGAAACACATCTAGAAGTAACATCTGCATATCTCGACACAACAACTCTACATGACTGCAAAAAGAGTGCTAGCTGGCGTGATTACGCCGTGAATAGCTGGCCAGTTCAAGTTGTGAAAAATGTGCCACAACAAAAAGACGGGTAAAGGGCACTATATTTTAATTCCATTCATCTAGAATTCTCTACTGCAAATATGTATTTAAATCTACCTGCATTTTGCAGAATGTCATGCGGCCTGTATGCGCTCAAAAACCTGCAGAACTGGGTAGGAGACAAACTCTCAGAAAATTTTACAGAGGTATGTCAGGCTAGGCCGCAAATATTTCAAGAAGAAGAAACCCAAACTGAACTATTAAACTAACTCCACCTTACTACACAGGACGACATTGACAACTTCAGGAGACAACTCCCAGCTCTCATCATAAATTCTCCAATGAATCTAGCTCCATGAGAAGAACATGAAGAATAGACAAGCTGCACTATGCTTGTCTAGTTGCTGAGTTGTTCCTGCTGCTGCGTCAGCATTTCAAAACTTTGTTTATTCATTCGTGTACTTGGTTGTTCTGCCAACGTTTTGAGTTTTCTATTAGTGGCTGTTTGTTCTAATATCTTATGTACTCGTAAAACATATCATAATTTACCTATTTGTTATATCTACCAGCAAACATTCATATATTTGAGATATCCATTTGATTTTTCTGAACTTTTGTTTCCAATCATTATTCTGAATCATTTTATCCAAAGCGGTTGATTTCCGTGCATAAACAACATTTGTAATTCGGATGTCATGAGGGAGCCTCTAACTGCTGCAGATGGTTTTACCTATGAAGCGAAGCTATAAGATAGTGGATTGATAGTGGACACCATACATCACCCATGACAAACCTTGAGCTACTCCACCGTGATCTTTTGCGAACTATGCCTCCATTCAGCAATCCAAGAATGGCTGCAGACAACCACAAATTAATACATTAGCTTTATCACCACAAATTAATACATTAGCTTTATCACCAGAAAATATAAGCTTTCATGGCAAGCAGGTAACATGCATATCAGTCTAAGCAAATGTAAAAGAATGGTCATGACTGCATCATATATAATCTGAAGGTTAAAATAAGGAAAACCAAAGCACAAGATGCAGTTCAAGTAGCAATTCCCAGATCAGATTTTCCTAAAGACAACAAAGGAATAAAGCAGAAACGAATGTACTAGACTGCATCACACAAGCATATAGTATAAAATTCTTAGCAGCTCAAATTACTCGTCCCTATAATTCAAACATGAAGGCCTACAAAGTTTTCATGTTGTATTTCCGCAGTCACCTAGAGGACATAATTCATATTACATTTCTAGACTCCATCACATAACTGTGTTTGAACCCATACAATAATCAGATAGAATGTTCAAGAACACTGGAAGAGACATGGCTCATCTCATGACATCTAGTTTAGTTTAGATGTACACAAATACTGAAACATACATCCATAAAGATATTGAAACATGTAGCAACAGGAATTCAGATAAAGTACGCCTTGCTAATTAGAGATAGACTACTGATGGTCATGATGAACCAACTATTCACATCCCATATGATGTGTAGATCGCTGAAGACAGAAACAGAGAAATGGTTTGAACTTGCGCATAGTAGATGTAGGTACTGGAGCTTTTTAACGGTGAGCCAAGGACAACATCATCACCTCAGGGATGACACTCTCCACCATCAGCTGCTGTGACGACGGCGGCAGCACCAGAGCCGCGTAAAGCAGCGCCTAGGCCCTGGAGACGACCTGGAACTGGCCGTCCCGGCACGCAACCTCCGGCAACGCCGGCCTCCGTTGGCCACCCATCAGCTCACCATACAACATCCGGCACCTGGTCCCGCGGCGTCCTCACCCTCGCCACGATGTACCACCGGCACATCCTAGTGCCGACCCTCATGTAGGACGCCACCGGCACATCCCAGTGCCGACCCTCATGCAGGACGCCAGCGCGCCACGCCAAGCGCGATCGTGGAGCGTCTGGTGGGGCAGCTTCTCGCCGTGGAACGTTTCACCCACCATTTCATCTTTGACTCCTCCGACTTGTTGTCATCATCCCGAATCCATTTCTCACACTTCAGTTGAGCGTCAACTGAAAGATCAAAGAGTATCACGTTAACATGCTACTTCTCAAAGAGATGCTGGTTTATGTGCTTGAAGTACAAGAAAATCTGATTTCAAATCATTTTATAACAATGGCGCTTAACTAAGCAATCAATTAGTGATGCAATCAGAATAACTGAATAATTGCAAAACTAGTTTGGTTGCAACAAATGGAATAATTAGACTATAGATGCAAAACTAAGCAATCAACTATTTGCCGTTTCCCGCACTAATTGGCGAAGACGAAGATGGGAACAGGAAGTTAAGTAACCACCGCCATGTTGAAGTCAAACGCGACATGTATCCTTCAAACATCCATGTTTTTTTTGGTTCATACAATATTCCACTAATTTGACAAATCAAGCTGCGCAATCACTATCAAATCATTCTCCACCAAGCAAAAGTAAAATTAAATCGAACCCTCACGGAAATTTCTGGCCAAAGTTTAAACATGATCATTACCAGATTCCAACATCCATGCTATTCCATAATTAGACCACTGAAGTCGACGGCTTCCATTTTCCTAACTAACAAACCATCAATTTCTAGTTCCTACCAAATCTAGTCCAATCTTTTTAGGATTCTAAAATAATCAAGAACACGCGATGGCATGATGGAAAGATGAAATCGAATCAGTTCAGCATGAGCTCAATCAACACAAATTAACCAAGAAAATCAAGCATGAGCTCGCAACTCACCAGTTTCTTTTCGGCCGACGCGACACAGAACCTCGCACCTCTGCGACCGACCCCATCGCATCCTGTAGCAGATGTTCATCTCAATCACCGGCTTGCCGCTGTAATCCCCGGATCACAGGGTTGAAGTGCAGATTCGGGCGGTGCCTCGCCTACCACCTTGGTGCCCACCACGACCATGAACTGCGACACCGGCGTCTTCCCGTCCTTGCGCAGCGATCTTGGGGTCGATTCGGCCGCTCGGCTCGGGCGCCACCACCGTCACGTGCGATCCCACCGAGAGCCCACGGCAGCTCCACCGTCCGGACCCGTCCGACGGAACTGTCGGCGTCCACCGAGATGGAGGCGGGCACGCCGGGAGAATGGGGCGGGACGGTGGATGCCGAGGCGGCGTTGGACCTGGGAGAACGAGGAGGACGAGCGGACTAAAAGGAGGGCCTAAGCGGGTCGCTCTTCGGCGACGGCCGGAACCCTAGCTGGGCAGGGGATTTTTCGTCTTAACGAGGAAGACCGTCGGGTGGGCGTGGGTCGAGTCCGTCAGGCTAAAAATAGCGGTTTACCTAAAATGCCCTCGATCGATTTACTGCACGCGAAATTACTCAGCGGTGCGCACCTATACTGCTTATCAGCATGGAGCCAAGTCGAGCAGTACGGCTCGCTCTGGGCTGTTAGATCCTCTGATCGGAGAGCCCAGGTTCATCTCAGGGTACCAGAAAAGAGCTGTTGTGCTAATTCTCAGTTATAACCTAGTTGCAACTTATATAATTTATACTAATTTTCAGTTGCAACCTAATTGTAACTCATTAAAATCATAGTTACAACCTAGTTACAATTCATGTAAAAGTCTCATGTTACACAAATCGCAAGGTAAATTCAATGGCGAGAGAGGTGACTGAGAACTAGCAAATCCGTAAAACATATATATATATATATAGGCCAAGGAAACCGTGTTTTTTTTGCGAGCTTGCTGGGCGGAACAAAAACTGTATTCATGATCCTTAAAAAGAGAATATTTCCTTTTGATTTCCAGCACGCTTGGTCGACTCCGTATATATAGGTCTGTTTTGTTTATGTCCAGATTTGCCCTACCAAATATTTGGCTAGCTAAAATTTTGGTGATGTCTTGCTTGCTCATGAATTGGCCAACATTGGTTAAAAAACTGAACTAAAGTTGATAGTGGGGCATTGGCAAGCCAAAAAATTGATAAGGTATAGTTTTGTCACAATCCAAACACACCCTATATGCCCGCGGTCATCCCCCCCACCACCCCACACGCACACCCACCCACACACCCACACACACACTTCCTCCCTCCCGTCGCCGCCATGGAGAGGCCCACTCTCAATCTTTATGAGGCCATGATGTCCGCCTACTACAACATCCTCGCGCCAGCGTGCAAGGCTTCTGGCATGTTTTGAGCTCGGCTATGCTGGTTTGCACGTGGTGCTGCTCTTGCGCGGCAATAAATTAGCGATGCAGATCGAGAAGCACCACTGCCAGCTGCCAAAGCAGAAGATGCAATGGCCTGGTACTCGCCCACGAGCGCGTACTGGCCGAAGTGGTTGAAGAAGGAGTAGAATGCCGAGCTTTGACTATGCGGAGCTCACCAGTGGTAGGTCCACCCGGATCCGCGCAACCCCAAAGGGAAGCATCGCTTATGGGCAGTGCCCAGGTGTACGATTTACACCATTATCGAGGTAGCACACCGTGAAGAAGTCATGAGGAGGGTGAATGCCACTGGGATCATCAACATCGATTCCGACACTGGGGAGGAGGAGGACGACGCAGAGGACGAAATCGAAGAAGAAGATGGCGACAATGGTAGCGGAAGGGGCATAGTTGATTCGTATTAGCTAGGCCCTTGATTTTATATATGTATGAAGCTATGTATCTAAATTAATGGACAGTTCATCGGATGGTATCTCGTTCCATGGGTGTCGTCTGATTTGGCGAGTGGGATCTCCGTCTCGCGGTGACCTCCAACCTACCGCGGATGGAGAAATGGTAGGGGGCAGGTGATGGCGGGCTTCTGCGCAGGAGGGATTGGCGTGGCGAGGGCGGAATCAGAGGCCTAGCGCGGCGATGACATTGAAAGGTTGGCTGAAATGTCTCTCCCGCCAAGGATTTCACTCGGATACTTGCCAGCGTCGTGTCAGTCTTAAGTCGGAGACGAAACCTGGGTATCTACGGGCCAAGAGGTGTTTTTTGTCGGACCTTAAATTTTTATAAAGGCCGGCCTCATATACGGTGTCCGGTCTATCCACTTTTTCCAACCAAAACCTTATAGTGGAGATTATTTTAAGGATTCGAGCCTTTTAAAGGGTCTACTAAAGATGCTCTTATGTGGTAATGCATGTATAGACAATTAAGATAAGACATGAAATCCTCAACGTCCCACTCCCATACGGCCCCAGGGGGCGCTCCCCGTTGTTAGAGTACCAGATATGGAGGCAGTAGCAAGTGATGGTTTCAGTACAACCACGTCAACACAAGACTTGGAGGCCACCATTCTTTTTTGTCTATGCCCAATGCATCAGCTGCCTTCTAGCGTGAGCTAATCAGATATCTAGGCCAATGCTACTCCTTATCCCTCCTGCTTTTTCCCTAGTCTGCTTTCTTTTCTGTTTCTTTTACATGAGAATCCCGCCTCCTCTGCACGCATCGCATGTCACCTACATCCCCCTTTTTTATTAACGCGCCGGCATCCGAGCCTAGCTGGCTCTGATAGTCTCTGGTAGGGTAATAAGCTAGAGAAGTGCGTTGGCCATGCCCTTAGAGGGCAAAGCCCAAGCATGTAACGAGATATCTCGGTCGTTGATCTGGGGCATGGAGGCGGCACTCTCTGAATCCTCTAGCAACGGTGATGTGGACGACAACGATCATGCACAATGGCGGCACATCTTTAGATGGTTGGCGCGAAGGCGAGCCCGTAGACATGCCTGAATGCTTGATCAGGCCTAGATGGGACATGTGGGCTGCTCCTGCATGCGCGTCATACCGGTTCCCGCACATGGACGGTGCCTATGCTTGCAGCACGAGGACCTTCAGGCGTGCGGGTAGTGAAGGTGGTCAGCCGGTTGGTGGCCGGTTGTGGCTGATCTTGCGATGCCACACCGAGTACTAGCGATGGCGAGATAGTGGTTCAGACGACTGCTGTTTGGGAAGATGTGGTTGTCGGTAAAAATCCAGCTTCGCCTTCGGTCATGGCGGACTATGGCGGCACCTCATGGCGTTGTAACTTTGTCGAAGACATCATCATGCAGTTCATGTCTTCTCGCTCAAGATGCTACGAGGGAAACCCTAGACCGGGTCTCCCGGGGAAGATGGAGCACGACCCAGTTCTCCCTCCTAGGGGCATTGTTTTGGAGCAGACGCCGGCTAGAGGGGTTAAGTGGTTGAGCGGCATGGCTTCTACCACGTCAACAACTAAGGATCATTATTCCAATGTGTAAGTGTATACGAGTCCTTGAATCTTTTAATTTTGTTGTTTAAAGTTGAAATTTGAAAAATACAAAGATCATTTCTAATTTGAATTCAAATCCTAGTTTTGACATAATCGAATACCCCACTAGATTTCAATTTCAATCCCTTTGTTACTTCAAATCAAAAGTTTAAAACTTTCCCACAATTTTCAAATGCATGCAATGATAATGCATAAATCTAAATTATATCCCTAATCATGTCTTATTTTCGAGATGTGACAAAAGTGAACTATTTTAGTTTCGGTGACACCACGAAATACAAAGCTTCAGTTTTGGGAGTAAGCATTCCTCATGAAGAGTTAGAAAGGTAATGCAATCACGGTTTAAAAAAAATATGATGGAAACTACACATGTTCAATTTCAAAAGTGCAGAGCGGCCTAGCGCTTGAAAATAAATGAATCACCTAGAAAAGACAAAGCCTAAAGTACAAATGATAAAAGAAGAAAGTATAGATGTGCAAAAATAAAGAAGTACAAACTAGAAAAAGGTGGAAGTATAAACCTAGTTGGAAGGGAAGTACATGTTTAAGCATATAGTAAATACAATTTTATAAAACAAGTTTCGACATATCCTAATATTATATCCTAATATTATAGCGTCGACACTACCACAATTGCCTTTTTTCCTTTTCTGCTTTTTTTCTTTTACATTTTTCTTTTCCTTTTTTCTGCATTTCATTTTCCTTTTATTTTAAATCAAAATATTTTTAAATCCAACATTTCAAAAAATAATGGGAAAAAAATTCTAAACCGTCAACTTTTTTTGAAAAATCAAGAAGAGAATTCAAAAAGTAATGAACATTTTTTAAAATCATAAACCAAAATTTTTAAAAGTCATGAATATATTTTCAAAATCATATAGCGAACAAATTTTTAAAATGGTGATTTTTAAAAACCATGAACAATTTTAAAATTGCATTTAATTTTTTAATATAAAATGAAGAAAATGAAAAATAAACCGATAAAAAGAAGAAGAAAAGGAAACGGGAAAAACAAACCGAAAACGAGCAGAGAAACGAAACCAAAAAAGGGAAAACGATTCCCATCGTTCGGGTCAGGTCGCATCCCATCGGTGGGGTCGCATCGTTGGTGGCCCATGCACGCATCTTCTTCTCCACCAGATGTTGTATCTAGCGAGCAAATTCCGCTGCCGTCCATCCTGCGTCTGATTCGCTACTGACAGTCACAACTCCTGCGCCCGTCATGCGCCGCACGCATCCCCCGCGGCCGCCACATGCGCCTTCGTCGCCACCGCCACCATGCGTACCTCGCTATTGTTGGAGGAGCGGGTTCTGGCCGGCACCGCCTCCGGCGAGGTCTCATGTCCCTCATCCAGCCTTGGAGGTCGACACCGCTGCTCCCAGCTCGACACCACCCAAGGTCTCGTCGGTGCCCGGTGGTGGCAGTGCCCCCGTTGGTGGTGCTTCTTCCGCGGGCAAGTGCAGCAAACGCCGGTGGCAGCGCTGCCCGCGCTAGTACGGTGATGCCGCGTTGGGGTGACGCTGCGTTGGGTTGATGCCACGAGCACATGGCTAGCAAGGTGGGTGCCTGGATGAGGCGGACGATGTTGCTACCGAAGATAGACGGAGTTGCTATATGCGGTCCCAACAATGGGGTCATGTTTGTGGATTTGCTGCATACCTATATTTTTTTTTGCTTTTGTTGTTGTTCTTGAAATGCTAAAATAGTGCAATTCTTTCTGCGACGTCTCTGGTGAGGTCTAAGGTGAATGTCTTTGACGAAGTCAAATTTTTGCTACATTAGCTCAACTCTTTTGCTATAAACTTTTTTGTTTTGCTACAACAGTGGCAATTGTTTGCTACGATGTCTCTGGCGAGAGTTTTTCTAGTGATGTCTCTAGCCAAGTCCGTTTTGCTATATTAACACAAATTTTTTGATGCATGGTCTTCATCAAGGTCTTCGGCGAGACGTTCTATTTCTAAAACGAATATTTTTGCTTCGAAAACAAAAACATGACACTTGTAGCAAAAAAAATGTTTTACAGAAAAAATGAGTTTTGGGACGATTTTGGAGGGACATGTGTTTAGATGAAAACTCCCCATCGTGTGGGGCGCTTGCAAAAGAAAAAAAGAACGGGCAGAAAGAAAAACCGACAGCTCCTCCAGTACATGGGCCTGGCCCAGCCGCCACCAGCGAGCCGCGCTGCACTGAGCGTCGCCTCCCTGACGAACAGACATAAAATTCTGCCTTGGCCCATCAGCATCAACAGCGGCTTCTCTCAGGGCGGTCGGTCGCTGCCTACGCCCAGACGCCGGCGGCGGCTCTCCTGCCGGCAACGGGCACTCCCCCCTTCCCCGAGGCCGCCGACTCCCCTCGTCCTCCGCAGCCCGCAGGTACCACCCCTTCCCGACGTTTATCCTGCTATCCTCTCCACTCTGTCCCGCAGATTTGTTCCAGTTTGGTAGGTCTTGGATGCACGCGCTGCATTTCACATGGGCGGCTAATTGGCCTATGCTCGAGGTGTTATATCCTCCACACCTCGACCAAATTGGATTCTGTGATTATTTTAAAAACCTGGATTTGCACAGTACATCCGTAATCAATACCCTGTTTCGTTTAGATAGACTACGGTATACTGTTTATTGAACCGTATGAAATGGTAGAGTTAGTGGGATAGTAAATAAACCTGTCTATACGAGACGCGATGTTGAAGCCTGTGATTTTGTCCAGCTCGGCATGTGTAAGCTACCCCGATTGAGTAATCGTATCAATATATTGTGTGGAGCAGTGACATATATTTGTGATGGCTGGAGTTCACTTTACTCTGAAAAAACAAAATTCATATCCCACTTCATCTGATCATGTTTTTTGTTTGGTACCTATAATATAAGATGCCATTGATGTCATTTTCTTAAATCCCGTTCCTAGTTCATAGCACGACTGAAATTGTAACAGCAAGTTTATTGTCAGTGATTGTGAACTCAGCCCCTGCCATGTGGTCTTAGACATTTGGATTATCTGTGTGTTGGGTATGTCGCAAATGCGCTTCTTGGAACAAGTATATATGTAGCACCGGGGTTACCGGATACACAGAAAGAATAAATACATCACCCAGCCTTACCACCAGAAGCAAAATGTTAATGTCCCCATGCATGACAAGCGTGGAACACGGACGGTATATTACAAGTACATTTCAGTTGAATAAATAGAGGAAATATTACTAGTACAATACAGTTGAATCAATAGACGAAATCCATATGTTAATAAAATAGTCTGACACAAACGCGTAGCAAATAATCTAGCATGTTTGCCCTGAGAGAGCTAGCTAGCTGATTTTTTTTTCAGAATATTGGTTCTTTTTCTCCCTGTATTCCCGTGCTTGTTTCACAAGGGAATCGACGGTGTCAGCTGTGGCAGGTACCGTCATCGTTGTCCCAGCGGCGAAAACCATGCTGCCCTCAAGATCCAGCATGGTCTCTGAAATGCTGGTCAGCGAGTCCATGAGGCTATCCAGGTCATCTGCGCTGACGACCTCATGGCCGGCCTTCCGGAGTTCCATCATCGTTGCTACTTGCTATGACCATCCTTGTGCTAAGCTTTATCTCTGTCAGGCTGACTGTGACGTGATCTCTGTTTGACTGCACCATTCGCATCGCAAACCTGAAAGCGGCACCATCTCCTTGGTCTCCTTCTCCTGGCGAAATTGCATCAATAGCAAGGTGTAATATCTCACATGCCGTCACATAGAGGGATAGCAGGGCAACATACAACTTGTGGTGTTGGTTTTGCCAAGGAGAGGAGGAAATATCATTGCTCGATATCCCCGATTGCATGCTCTGATGAGGAGGCCCTACAGGCTGCGGCGACAATGGGTTGTCGGCTCGCGCCATTCCCGGTCAAGTACCTGGGGATCCCCCTGTCGCTGCGACGGGTTTCTGCGTCTGCACTCCAGCCCTGGTGGCCTGGTGGATGCCGTTGCGAGCAGACTGCCGGCATGGAAAGCTGCCATGATGGCAAAGGCAGGGCGCCTGACTTTGGTTAAGTCAGTCCTCATGGCGATCCCCCTCCACCAGATCATTGTGCTAGGACTGAACAAGCGGACGCTCAAACAGATCTAGAAGATAGCGAGAAGCTTCCTCTGGGTTGGGAGGGCCGAGGCCAACGGTGGACACTGCCATGTCAACTGGGATAAGGTTTGCATACCGAAACACCTTGGAGGCCTGGGAGTCCCCGACCTTGCTCGCACCGCGATCAGTCTGCGCACCCGCTGGATCTGGAGGATGCGGACGGACCCGATGAGGCCTTGGCAGGGCCTGGATATGCGCTTCTTGGAGACGGAGCTGCAGGTGTTTGACGCCTCCACCACTATGAGGGTCGGTGATGGATCCACGATACTATTCTGGCTGGACCGCTGGCTTGACGGGCGGACCGTTGAGGAGGTGGCGCCGGCGCTCTTCGCTCTTATCCCCAAACGTGCCAGGAAGCGCAGGACGGTGCGCGAGGCGCTGGTAGAGCGCAGGTGGATTACTGACATTCAGGGCGCGATGAGTCCGCTCGCCTTATGGCAGTACGTGCAGCTTTGGATCCGAGTACGGGACTTTGAGTTGGCTGCCGAGCCAGACACCCTGCTCTGGCGCTGGACATCGGACGCCCAGTACTCTGCCAAATCCTGCTACGAATTCCTCTTCCAGGGATCTATCGCCTCGAGGTCTTGGCAACTGAACTGGCACTCCTGGGCCCCGCCTAGGGTCAAGTTCTTCGTGTGGCTGGCCTGCCAAGACCGCTGCTGGACGGCTGAGCGGCTTGCGAGACGGGGACTGACTCACCCCCCGCGCTGCCCCCTGTGTGACCAGTCGGATGAGACCATGTCTCACCTCTTGCTGGGTTGCCCCTTCTCCAAGGCAATCTGGCATGAGGTTTTGTCATGGGTCCGATCCACGGCCACGCCACCGGATGGAGGAGAGGACTTCGTGGACTGGTGGCAGCATGCTTTGGCCTCCACCCCGCGTGCTCTGCAAAAAGGGACATCTTCGCTGGTCATGCTGACGGCCTAGTGGATCTGGAAGCAGCGCAATGTGGTGGTGTTCGACAACGCGTCACCAAACCTGGGCGTCCTTCTCGGCACGATTCGCTCCGAGGCTCGAGATTGGGCTGCGGCTGGTGCGGCTGGCCTTCGCGGCCTCCTGCCGGCGGCCTAGTAGGCCTAGTGGGTTGAGTTGTACGGGCTGCGGCTGGTGCGGCTGGCCTTCGCGGCCTGCTGCCGGCAGCCTAGTAGGCCTAGCGGTTTGGTGACGCGTTGTCGAACACTACCGCATTGCGCTGCTTCGCGGCTGGTGCGGCTGGCCTTCGCGGCCTGCTGCCGGCAGCCTAGTAGGCCTAGTGGGTTGAGTTGTACGGGTGGCGGCTCTTTTGAGCTTGTATATTTGTTGTACAGAACTCTCTTTCCCTATCAATGAATCGAAACGCAAAGCTTTTGCGTTTCGCGAAAAAAAAATTATTCTTGTTATTGGTTCTGCCATCGGTGGCGACCTGGCTTTCGATGTCAGTACCTAGTCTGAGATATCCTTCTTCTCCAGTTAACCCATGACCAAGTAGTATTTCTCTGAGAACCTGCAGCAGTAATAACAACAATATACATATTAAAATACATGAAGCCTATAAGGTGTATTTACACCCACCTGCCATTTGGCACAATGTAGTATGTACCTAATCAAACCTAAATTAAGGATATGTGCCCATTGTGATCAAATGGTAATGTTTGAGAGACTGACTTGAGGATTCACCTTCCATGTGTATACAGCCAAGAAAGAAAAATAAAGAAAGATTATATACTCATACCTTTGGCATCGCTTTGACCATAGCATTCTTGAGTGTCCTGAGATATTCGCTATTCTTGGTGTAATGAATACACATATTGTCCAGAATTTCTGCTGCACTTTTCTGCATTGGCGTCATTCCCAACTTGTGAAACTATTTCAGCGAGACCACCTACAAAATATTATTTTTCTTCCTTGGAGGGGAGGGCAGCGACACTTTTGCTGCCGAGAAACATCAGAACCGGTTCTTTACCTGCAGCGAGATGGGTATTCCCTCGATCTTCTCCCTCTGGCCTGTTCCTGATTTTCTATTTTTTAGATCGTTTGTGTTATGGATTTGGAGCAGGGGTGGTGTCAGCTGTATCGTATTGTCTTGTGCCAGATCTAAGAATTCACTGTGACGGCGGTAGCTCGTGTGTTTTAGGTGTAGTGGGAGCTCTCTGATTTTGGAGTTAGGGAGTTCGTCCTGAACCTGGTCAGTCTATTGGAATGCATTTGTTTGTGATTCCCCTAGTTTAAGTTTCAGTTTTTGGTGCTGAAGCTTGTTGATTAAATTAGGATTTAGTATTTTTCAGGTCAAGCTGACAGTGCCCACAAGTTAGACTAGCTAGGGAGTGTTAATTTCAGGTTTAAGTGGGCAATTTGAGTGATTAATTTAGTTCAGTTTGCAGTTGTTCATTATTGTTCGGTTAAGTGCTTTGCAATTTTTTGCACTGGTTCTTGGCGGTGAGATGTGGGTTTGAGATGATCACCGAGTATGGAATTCACTTAGATAATACACTCAAAATCTTGTTCACTTCATGCTTAACCTGATCCAATTTGGATACTTGCCCTTCATAGAGATTTGGTGCGGTACTTATAGCATGTCTTTTAATGATATTTTCTCCTAGTTATTGCTTGCATCAATTAAATTTTTGATAGCTGGGCAGTTCATTTATGTGTATCCTCAGTTTTCGCTCAATTCATCTAATCCGCCCATGTTTGTTGTATCCTCGTATCCAGTCTGTTGCCTTCTCCAAATAGCACTGCTGGAATAATAAAGGCAATTTTCTTTTACAAGAGTTTTTCCCTAAACAAACTTCCCCACATGTTTTTTGAGCTGTAACTTCCCCACATGTTGGATCTCTTCTCCAGTCTGTTAGTCCCTGTTAGAAATGCAAGTGGGCCACATTAGGGTACCCTCTACCCTCTTTAGCTCAACAAAATAAACTAACTTTCCTAATGACATCATCATTTTGAGAAAGTTATTTCATTTTTTTGAACTAAAGACGGTAAAGGGTACTGTAGTGGTGACCCACTTGCATCTTAACAGTCAGTATTTGTTCAGAGATATAAAAAGAAGAAAGCAAACCTATGACCAGTGTGTTTTGGGCATTCTGCTTTTCTTAGACCATTTAGTCTTTTGCGTTGCTGGCTGAATGGTTCACCCGTTGTGACTGTAGATGTTTACATGATATATGCCAGAATATCGATGAATGTTCCTGTAACATTACTACTCCAAATGTCATGGTTGTGCTGTTTGCCAAACAGGTACTCCTCCGAACAGAAACACTCTACTGTCCGGAGCACGCAAAAGATGGTTAATGCAATCAAGGGTTGTTCGTCTCCTGGTAAGCTCCTAAATCTGAAAAGGCTCCACTCTATTTTATCCCTTTGGCCATCACTTTGCAGTTTTATTTGATCCACTGGTTTATCGCCAGCGATGTACCGATGGCCCAGTTCATTGTCAATCTGAATGCTTCGATGCCCGCGTCAGAGAGGTTCATCGTCCACATTCTTGACCCTACGCACATGTTTATCCAGCCTCATATGGGAGATTATATCAGAAGCAAGATGGCAGAGTTCAGAGACCAGAACAGCTACGAGAAGCCAACATGAAGGGCCACCAGCTTCCAACTCCATATAGAGAAACCTACGCTAGTGTACTAGTTGATTCTTATCTATGTTGAATGGTTGCAGACTGAACGTCATGTCTCACTCGTGAAGTTCTGGAATGATGATTCTGTAGTAGCACAGAGCATTGTGTCTTTTGCGTCTTCTGAGTGAGCCTTTATTACCTGATAATGTATATTCAGTGGTGCTGCTATGGGTACTATGAAGAATATAGTGCCAATTTTTATGTATTCTTCTCCTCAACATATTGTGTGAACATACCACGAGGGCCCTGAATATAGCAACCAAGTAAAGCTTCACTCAAATTTTAACCACCAAATCTATCAACCCTGTATTAAAAAACCAAGAACCTAAGAACATAAGAATGCCACTTATACCAATCTAAAAAGAGCCATCGGAGAAAACACATTTAGTGAAAATATTCAACCACAGCTAATTTAACTGGCCACGTCACTCTCCCATCAAGCGCAACACTTCATCTACTTCCGGGCAGTACCCAATGATATCAAACAACACATCCTGCGCCACCTCATCTATGCCGTCCAGAACAATACTAGGAGGTATCAGGGCCACATCGTCCTTCCCCCTGCCGCCGTAGGCGTAGCTTTCGCCCCCCTGCATGCAGCTGTAGTACAGCTTCATGAGCTCGCCGATCGGGCTCCGGCTCTCCTCTGTGGTCGTTGCAGCAGCAAGCTGATCGGGCAGCACGATGGTCAGCTCGGATGGGTTCCCCCATGTCAGCGGGGGACACATCCCACTCGAGCTGCTGCTGCTGCAGACGGTCTCGCGCTTGCGCTTGTCCTGCGCGCCGCGCACAACACCCTTCTTCTTCGCCTCCTCGTCCTCGTCGTCTTCCTGCTCGAGCGGCGTGATCCGCAGCGAGCTCTTCAGCTGGGTGCTAATAAGCGCCTCCTCCTGCCGGAGCACCTTGGACCACGTCTCGGACTCCTTGGCGCTCATCTTCTGCTGCAGCCGCTTGGACTGCCACACGAGCCTGCGCATCTGGTCGAAGCGCGGGCTCATGTGCTTGATCACCGCGCTGAGCAGGGACACTTTCCACGCCTTCTTCAGGTCGTGCGGCTTCCGGTACGGCGGCACGCCCTGGTGAGCCTGCATCTCCCCCTGCGTGCCCCACCAGGGCTCCTTCCCCGTGGGCCACCACGGCGGCGCCAGGCCGCGCTCCAGCGGGAAGCTCCGTTGCGGGGGCTCGCAGTGCTGGATCAACGCGGAGAGCACGGACCCCAGCGTGCTGTCCTGGATGTCCTGCAGACGGTGGAGGCAGGAGGCCAGGCTGAGCGGGCTTTGGCCCATGGGGCCGACCACCAGACCCCTCGGCCCCGCACGGTCGAAGCTCACGTTCTCCTTCCACCAACCGCGGAGGCTGTCGGAGGAGCCGGACATGGGCTCGCCGGCCTCGTCGATGACGCCGTACACGAACCCGCGCGCGTTGCAGGCCTCCATCATCCTGAGCATGTGCCGGAGGACGCCGTCCTGCGCGCGGAGCATCGCCTTCCGCCGGCACCGCACGTCCGGAGGTTCCTCCTGCCCTGCCCCGGCGCCGCCGCACGACCCCGGCATGGATGCCCGGGCTGGCGCCGACACCACGCCCCTAGCGCCGGCGCGGCCCTCGAGCTTCGTGAGCAGCATCTGGTCCTTCCACATGCGCTTCTTCAGGTCCGAGATCTCGAGTGACTCATCAGACCCCGATTCAGAGTCGTCGCTCATCTCCTCCTGCTGCTTCCCCTTATTAGGGTCGGCCTGGACACCACCGCCAGGTCCGTCTTCGTGCTCCATGGCCGACTCTGCAGAAAGACGCCTCCTGCCGTGAACGCCTTTATTCATGGAGTATAATTCGATAACTCACAGACGATCAATGACCAGCGAATGGCTGCACCGGCGAGCTATTTATATATGCACGGCCGAGAAGAATGCAGAGGACAGTCCGGTCGGCGGGTGACGTCGTGGCGTGGCTACGAGCCAAATTAAGCCCGTCTAGGGAATCGAGTCCGCTCGTCGCTCTAAGTTTCCGTGCAAGATTTCGAGTTCCAGGCTCTCGGCGAGCTAGCTCCCCTGTGTGCATGCGCACATAGTTTGGGCATGGATCGCATAGTGTACAGCTAAAGTTTTTGTTCTGGTCTCACTTTGTTTACTATTCTTTTCGACAGTATCTCACATTGTGTATGGCTCCGATTTGTGTTCATGTGGATGTGGTGGCGGTGGGCAGGCAAGACATTGAATTTTCTTAGTAGCCGTAGCCAAGAGGTACACATGTGCTTTTAAAATAGGCGGTATATACATGAATAAACATACTCACGTAGCTAGTCACTTTCATAGAAAATTATAAAAACCACGACAATTAGAGATAGGGTTTCAAAAACTATCAAAGAAATAAAAATCGAAAACACGGATTTGGGGCAAGAGGTTGTAGATACTAGCTTTGACGTTGTTCTAACGATAAATCTGACCGGTGGTGGTCGGACGTGACACATCTGGATGGACAGGCGGGCGGCCATTAACGGCAGCCGGTCGAAACCTAACACCAGGCCCGACACGGTTCGATCGAGTCGATTGCTCGCGACTCTCTCGTCCTTCTACAATCTGCATCTAGGCATCAACGACCAGGGGTAGCTGTCCCCACGAGCTGCAGGGATCTGTGAAGCCATTGCAGGAGGGAAAATCGACGGGCCTTATGGAGATGCTAGCGATGATGCCGAGCGCCGACGAGGAGAGCGGAGGCATCTGAGGACATGCATTTCAGCGGTTGAGAAGATGACTTTCGGGAGAAGGGAGAGGGCTCGATCTGAGTCTTTCTTCTTCCTAGATGGGGATCGATCGAGTTAGTTCTCCTGGAGTATCTCAAGACGGTTTAACTAGAGTCGGTTTAGCTGGTGTATGCAGCCTGCGGTAAAATCCGTGGAGCATCGGTAGGCTCTCAAAACCAAGGAGCTTAGAGCTCTTTAGGATTTCCCTTATTGAAAGGGAAATGATTCACCTCCCCTAAGGAATATCACGCGTTCATCCTCTGGGTGGTGTAGGGTTGCACTAGACGTCACTTTCAGAGTGGGCCCCGCATGCCTTATCCCTTCTCGTGTGTTTCCTGTTCCTGGAAGAAATCTCTCCACGTGCCTCTCCTCGACGCGCCGTCATTTTTCCTCACACGCGCCCTACGCCACCGCAGCCTCCCGCTCGCCGGTTGTTTGTCCATGCTCGGCAAGGAGCTCTCGTCGCCGGCGATGGAGTCCATGGTGTAGGTGCTCCTATGGGAGGAGCGGCATGGCTGCTTTGACCATGACGAAGGCATCCCCGCTCCTCCCCAGTCGTCGCCCGGTGTCGTCCCCGCTCGCCGCTTGGGTCAGCGTGTCTCCAACACCACCTTCGTTTGCCGGCGCTCGGCAAGGATCTCCAATCGCCAAAGATGGAGTCCACGAGGTGGAGGTGCTCCCGTGGGAGGAGCGGCATGGCTGCTGCGACATGACGCCGAACTCCCACAGCCATGGCCTCCGGTGACCGACAAATGCTACTTAGAGTGTTCAGCATTGCTACTACACTTTCCGATCTTTGCTACTCTAGCTGGCCATTGTTGCTACTTTTGTTGTTTGTGGTCGCTTCGAGTGTTTGCTAGTTCAACATATTATTTTTGCTACCTATTTATTTTTCTTTTTGCTACTTTGCCACAGTATTTTGCTACAATTTCTATATGGTCTTGCTACGAGGTCTCCGATGAGAGTCTCTGGCGATGTCAATTTTATGTGCCAAGTTAGTTTTGCTACATTTTTATTTTTTTTGCAACAATCATTTTGAGATTTTACTATAATACCACAATTTTTTTGCTATAGGGTCTCCGGTAGTGTCTCCGGCGAGTCTCCATTGAAGTCGGTTTTTTCTACATTAACACATTTTGTTTGCTACTATCGTTTTGTGGATTACAATAGCGCAATTTTTTTGCTACGGGATCTCTGACAAGATCTCACGGCAAAAGTCTTCGGTGATATCATTTTTTTGCTACATTAGCACAAATTGTGTGCTACATAGTCTTCGGCGAACCTCTCACAAGGTCTCTGGCGAGATCTTTCTTTTTAGTTCTTGTCTCGTGGCGAACCGTTACTTTGCTACATGTAGCAACGACATGAACATTTTGTAGCAAAAGCAGGTCGATTGTAGCAAAAACAGGATTATGAGATTTTTTTAGGACACGTGTCGTCTCGGGGGATATAGGGGGAGTTATCCCCGGAGACGCGTAGTACTGCCCTTATTGAAAGTTAAAAAAAATAAGAATATCTCAACAAGAGATTTGAAACATAATGTAGCCGCGGGTTTTAAAATCAGACGTTTCTCAACCTCCCCAAGAAAATCACCTGTTTCTATATATAAACCAAAGTCCATGCCTTGTAAGATATATATATATATATATCGTCGCAGATCTAAATATAGGTGGATTGGGATCTCTTAATTACTAGTAGTACTTCCTTTCGCATCGCACCGAGGATTGCCATGGCGTACGGAAACAAAGCGGACGATCCCAAGTCGTCTAAAGGCGTCAGCGGAAGCACAATCCCTCCTGATCTTGAGAGCGGTGACCGGTTTGGGAGCATGGAAAGCGACAGCGGAGGAAACCCGCAGCAAGCTGATCGGTACATGAGCATCGGGAACGGCGGCAGGGGAGGAGGAACGTCGCACGGCCTTCACAATTTGCACGGCAGCGACGGCGGCGGCAGCAGTGGAGGTGGTGGATACCCTGCCAATGGCTACGCCAATTTGCACGGGACTGGTGGTGGCGGCGGCAGAAGCAGCAGCAGCAGCAGCATGGGATACCCTCATGGCATCGGCAATGGCTACGGAAGCGGACACGGCTTTTTCAATGGATACTACGCTAATCCTTATTACGGCGAGACGCAACTGAGCGGCGGCGGTGGAAGTGGAGCCCTATACCAACGTGCTCCCGCCAATGTCTCCAATTACATGTACTGCGATAGCTACGGCGGCGCCAGAGTTTTGCCACAGCAAGCACCCATGAACAACAACCCGTACGCCGTTGTTCCGCCGTGCTTTCCCTCCAACGGCAACGGCGTCATATCTCCGCCGGACCACGCGCTCATCACTGATCGGCTCGCTTCTCTCACCATCGTCGGCGAGGGCTACGTCGGCCACCGCAGTATGGTCGCCGAGTTTCGGAACCAACGGCACCAAAGAAACACCGTTCCTGCGGACGCCCGCGGTAACCCGTACTGGCGTATGAGTCTGGAGGAGGTGAAGGGGAGCGTGATCGGCGTTGCCAGGAATCTCCACGGGTGCCAGTTCCTACGGCGGATGCTGAAGGAGCGCCGAGAGGACGCCGTGCGCGACTTGTTCGACGAGGTCGCCGGCGACGTTGTGAAGCTCATGGGGCACGCCGTCGCGGCCACGTTCGTGGACGACATGTCGAGGCTTTGGACGGACCAGCAGGTCGCGAGCGTGGTCCAGACCCTCGGCGCGTCGTTCCCCTGGGAGGTCATGGCGGCCGCCAAAAACCAGTCAGGGTAACCACTTAATTAATTACACGCTGTTAACGTTATGTGTTCTTATGCAGTTTTCTTGATTCCTTGCTCGATTATAAAACCTGCACGTACGTTTGGTCAGCTCGAACGTCCTCCAGAATCTGATTTCCAGAATAGAGGGGCGACGCCAAGAAACCAGGTGGTTCGTCCGTGGCCTCGCCGGGGTGGGGGAGCTGAACCTGCTCGCGCTCATCAGGGACCACGCCGGCAGCCGCGTGATCCAGAAATGCCTCGAGACATTCTCACCGGAGCACAACCTGGTACGTCGATCGTACGCATCCAATTCCTCCTCTTCATTTATTTGCAATAGTTCCAAGCAAGAATAATCTGGATCTTGACATGCACGTTTGCATCGCAATGCGGCGCATCATGCAGTTCATCGTCGGGGTCGTCATGGACAACCCGTACGACGTCGCCATCAACAGGCATGGTTGCCACACCATGAAGGGCTGCATCGACAACTCCATCGACGCCCAGACGAGGGACTACCTCGTCTACACGGTGTGCAAGCAGGGGTTGACTCTTGCCCAAAATCAGTTCGGGTAAGCTAGTTGATTATATATAAGCCTGCAGATCGTGCTTTTTCTGACACCGTATCTTTACGCAGGAACTACGTGGTGCAACACGTGATCAAGGCCGTGCCGAGGGTGCCATGGGCGATGGAGATGCTGCACGCTGAGTTTCGGGGGATGTACATGAACCTGTCGCGGCAGAAGGCCAGCAGCAACGTCGTGCAGGCCTGCCTGGCCTTCTTCCCCCAGGCACTGAGGTATCAGATCGTGTGGGAACTGCTCAGCGAGGAGAAGTTCCACGAGCTGATCGAAGATCCCTTCGCCAACTACGTCTTGCAGTCCGCCGTCTCTACCACCAAGGTAGTACTAGCTCGTCCAGTCCTCCCGGTTTTAGAATTTTGCTTCAGTGTCCCCACTCTCATCTGAACTTTTATGAACCTAAAAGCCCATACCCCTTCCGTTTTTAAAAAATATATAAGGAGTAATTGGCCGTTCTTGTCTTTTTAGTTTTATAAGTTTAAAGAAGAGGGGAACATCGAAGCACACCTCTCCGATTTATATACTACTTCCTCGTGTGTTTATCAAACTTTAGATGAAGTTATATACTATATAAAATGGTGTCTAGATTCATTCAAATTTTAATAAATCTGTGACATATATTTTTGATACGGAGGAAGTATATAAACAAAGAGCTAACAAGCACATGCTATCCCTGATAAGGAAGGGGGCTAACTGAGAATCTACGGGCAATTGCTTGCAGGGTCCTTTGCTGCAGCTACTTGCAGACGCCGTCCGTCCGTACAGGGACATACGGCGCGACAGCATGCACGCGAGGAACTTAATAGAGATGCTTTTTCCTTCCAGGAGACAGCACATTTTCCTGAATCGTCGATAGATTCAGAGTTGTGTACGTTTGTGATAGATTCAGGCTTTCACCTAGTGCGCTGAAGCAGCTTGTTGGTCAGGTAGATGTTGTTCTTGGGGCCGGTATATGCATGTTGTTGGTGCCCGCAGGAGTTGCTTGGTAAGTAATGTTGTTGGAATCATGTACCGTGGACTGGTTGCATCTTGAAGGTGTTTTAGGAATTAATAAGCTGGTGTTTGGTTGTTTTCGTCATCTGCTCTTAGTTGTTGTGGAGCTGGAACATGTGTAATTTCAGGTGTCGTTTTGTTTTATCGGAATATGGCCATGTTATCAATAATGTACATTTCAAAAGGGTATGTAGTGAATAATGAGCTCGTAGTGATCCTCTCGGCAATACTTTTAGTTTCATCAAGGACGTTTTTATGTCCGTGTTTGTTTTTAGTTTACTCTATCTGTTGTATATTATTCAGTTTAGTCAGATGGTTTGATACTCTTAATACAAACTGGTTGCTTATCTACTACTTAATAATGTGAACATGATATTAATGTGAGTTGGCTCCGTTTTCGTCGCACCGTCGTTGTCGGCTTTATTTTATTTTCCCTTTTCTTGTTTTTTCTTTTAGACTTGGCTTGTGCTGTTCTGCCTAGCATTGTTTGAAACATTGTATCGGTTGGTTGCTATATTAATATAGCGGGGCGTAAAGCATGTTTCGAGGAGTTGCTGCCGCCAGGATTACGCGATTAGGGACTCAATTCTTATTAACTATTCTGATGGAGTTGAACTAGATATGTGATTCTCCTTTTAACGAATAGAATGGTTTGAAAGTTCATGTTTTTAGAAAGCATAATGTAGTTGAGTTGAAATACTTTTGTATTTTGTATCTATTAAAGCTCCAAAATGGCATACTCCCTCAGATCCAAAATAATTGACTCTGATTTGTTGTTGAGTCAATTAATTGGAGGGGGTTGTAGAGAGTTTGGACGTAACTACATTGATCTTACTCTCGCTAAATATCAGTCAGTTGTTGAAATCTCAACCTTTTCTAATAGAAGTATATTCCACACATGTAATGCATTGAAACCTTTATCCCTTGTTAAATACGAAAGCTTGTATACAACTATTTTTGGTTGCAAAACCTAAGAGTTATATAACCATTGGAACAGTTTGCCCCCCTCGTTAGGGTATCTCTTTGTGTATTGCTTTCCTGGCGACGATGAGATCACATCCTAGCTCTCTCCTCGCTCAACTACCCCTATACTTTGTCTCCCGTGAGCGTACTCGGGTGAAACAGATCCTAGAAACTCGTAGGTACAAGTTTCTGGAATTTGTTCCGCCTGTGTGCGTGGTATGATATATCAGCTTTAGGCATTTACGCCATATTTATGGATTTGGATGACAATATCATACATAATAGCTATATAAATCAAAATTATTAGTGTTTTATCATTACAACAACAATCCAAATCACAATATAAAAATAAATAAGAACGAACTGGGTCGTCCAGTTAGGCCATGGGTCTAACCATCATTTGTGGGCCACCCGGTCTTGCCGGTATAAGACCACGTCATCAACATACCCGTTTAGTATATCTCGACACTGGACATGAATCATGAGGATTATCCTAAAACCTATATCAAAATCAAGCTAAACCTCCACCAAACCGTCCAAGTGGAACAAAAGTTGGAATTTCTTGGAATTTACTCCCTTTTACCAAGGGAACAAAAGTTTCAGTTGCCTATAAATTAGGTAAATATTTTTTCTAGTCAATTACCGAGGATATTGTACACGCCATTAGCAAATGTTTCAATCCTCTGAATAAAAGAGTTTTGTGAGGGATAGATCTCAATTACTAGGAGAACAAAAGGCTCCAATTGACAAGGAAACAAGCTTAAAGGGTTGCGTAATCGTTAGAGCAATGACAGCTCTCACTTACTTGGATGTTGTGCCAACACGCTGAACTGGTCCCATATAAATGGACGCGACTACATCAAGGTCGACCTAGTTTTAGGCTAACGCGAGGTCGCTCCGACCAGGTGCGCGATTTACAGATAAAAGGAAGCGAACCGTGATGAAAAACGGAAAACGACAAAACAAGCCATCCATGTCGTCCCTCGGGTCCCTCTCCCACGAAAGCGAACCCCAGATATACCTGCCCCCTTCTTCTCCGGGCCTCCCAGCAAAAAATCATAGCATTGCTCTCATGGCTATCTCATATCGGAACCATGGCTCCATGAAAGCTATATTGGATGTCTTCTGCTACCTCAGGAAGAACCGAACCGTGAACTTTTGAGTTACATCCACTCGTCCCTCTCTCTGTAAGTACATATCCCCACCTCCTACTCATCTTCCTCTCTCTTGCTCCCATCTCTCTATCTTCTTCGTGCCCTCCTCTTTCTGTTACATCTGCTGTTTTTTCTTCCTGTACATCATGTTATCTACTGTGGTTCATCCCCATCACAACATTAGTGGTTTTAAAAACACAAAAAAACAACAATTGGACATACATCACTTATCCCCCTGTTACATCTGGTTGTAAAACCGTAAGAAAAAACTCATATCTTGTACCAAGATGTACTAGGGTATGGTTGTACCAGGATGTTCTCCAACTAGATGTGTCAGGGGTGGATGTACTTAGCATATTTTTAGTATGAGAAACAAAAGGAGGTAAATGCAGAAAAAAAATATAAAGTGGGACACATGGTGCAGATGTAATTGTTCTTGTAAACACTACTGGAAAACATAGATAACTTCCTACATCCATGAGAATTTGCTGATACGTTATAAACATATCTATAATTTTTGATGTTCCATGCTTGTTTAGTATCTATTTTGCTTTAGTTTGTCTACATTTTGAGGTATTTTTATATGTTTTCTAAGACTAACCTATTAACAAGATGCCATAGTGCCAGTTGTCTGTTTTCTTCTGTTTTTGGTTCCAGAAAAGACAGAAAATCAATATTCTCGAAATTGGACGGGACAAAAGCCAAAGTCAATATTTTACCGTGGGGAACACAGAGCCAGAGTACGAGACGGAGGAGAGCCACCAGGGGCCACACTGCACGCGGCCAGCTGCCCGCACTGGGAGGTGCGGCCACAGGTGCCTCGCCTCTTCTCCTATAAGAAGCCCCCGATACCAAAACCCTAAGAACCCAATCAATCTTCCACGAAACAGTCCGTAGTCGCCGCCACCACCATCGTCCCTAGATCGCGGGGTCTGAAGCTCTTCCCGGCACCCTGCCGGAGGGGAGATCATCCCGGAGGCCTTCTTCATCATCATGCCAGCTTCTGGTATGAAGCGTGAGTAGTTCCACCTTGGACAACGGGTCCATGTAGTAGCTAGATGGTTGTTTCTCCTCCTTTGTGCTACCATGTTTAGATCTTGTGAGCTCCGTTCATGATCAAGATCATCTATTTGTAATGATGCATGTTGTGTTTGTGGGGATCCGATGGATATTGAGATTACTATGTCAGATTGATTAATGATTCTATCTTATTGATTCTATCATGTCTGTGTTGTTTGTGATCTTGCATGCTCTCCGTTTCTAGTAGCTATCTTGGCCAAGTAGATGCTAGTGACTCCAAGAGGGAGTATTTATGCTCGATAGTGGGTTCATGCATCTATTTGATCTGGGGAAGTGACAGAAATCTCTTAGGTTATAGATGTGTTGTTGCTTCTAGGGAGAAAACAACGATCTCTTGTTCATGGAACAAGTGGATTTTTTACCTTACGGACTTTGCTTAAAGAAGTTATCTGTTGCTTGCAACTTAATACTGGAGGGTGTTCGAATGATAACCTGAAGGTAGATTACTAGTGATAGATGCAGTTGGATGACGGTCTATGTATCTTGTTGTATTGCCCAATCAAATCTCATAGGATCTTGAATGTCTAGTATTGCATTGTATGCCTTGCTCGATCCTCAATTGCCCTTTGTAATTTGTTTACCTAGCATGCCAATGTTGTTTATCTTAAGGAAAACACCTCTAGTGAACTATGGACCTCGGTCCAATCTTTATCATTGATGCATCTTCCACTATTCCTATTTACTTTCTGCAAACCACCATTACCTTCCACACCATACAGTTAATCCTTTGTTTTTAGCAAACCGGTGAGATTGACAACCTCACTGTTCGTTGGGGCAAAGTCTTGAGTTTGTGTTGTGCAGGTTTCTAGTTGCTAGTAACACCTTTGAGTCGTTTCCTTCCTCCTACTGGTTCGATAACCTTGATTTCTTAGTGAGGAAAAAACTTGTTGATCTAAGCCGCATCAAGCCTCTTTATGGCGCCATTGCCAGGGAGGCTAAGGACGGTTTCACAAGGGGAGTCCTTCAAAACCTTTCTCTTTAATTTGTTTTGTTTGCCTCTTTTTATCAAAACTCCAAAAAATTAATTTTGTTTGGTTTGATTTTTCTTATCAAAAACACAAAAAATTAGTTCCTACCCTAGTTGTCACCTTGCTCCAGCTCACCATGTTGATACCCAAGTTCACCCTGAAAGACCTTTCAATAGGTAATGGCTCCATAATTGGGAAAAAAAATATTGAAGAATTCTTTAATCATGTTAGCAAACATGAGGATATTGAGGATAGATCCTTAGCAGAACTTGCTCCTAATTATGAAATTGCTGCAGCTTCTTTAGTTCATATGTTGTAGGCTAGGTTTGTTAACCTTAACCCCATGATGCAAATTTTGTTTCTTAAACTAAAAGAAGGGGATGCTGAAAAGAGAGATTTTATCCTAGAAACTTTGCTAAAAGAGTTCAATGATGTTGCTAAGGAAGCCAAAAAGGTCTTTGAACGTTTTAATATGCTAGGATCATGTGTATATATTATGGGTACTTTAGAAAAGTTGGATAATACCAAACCCAATGGATAGAAAATTAAGATACCCATACCTTTTAAAATTGTAGGAATGCATGAAGACTTAGAAAAGAATTTTGATTGGATTGTTTCTGAAAACCCATTTGATGAAAGTAGTGAACCTAAGAGAGATGAGAAAGGATCCTCTAAAACTCATTTGGATGAGATACCTTTCCTAGTTGAAGAGATTTCGAGTATTGATCTTAATGCTTCTTCATTTGAAAATACTTGATTGTTGCTTCTTGTGCCTAACTTAAAGGCGTTAAAGAAAAATACTTCTTGGGAGATAACCCAATACTTTTCTTGAGTATTGGAAGTTATTACCTCTGTAATGACCTCTTCTTATCCTTTTTGCTTGCTTTTTGTGCCAAGAATAACCTCTAATGAGAGGGAATTAAGATTCGGAGAGTTGCTGTCCCGAAACAGATTTTTGTGCTCCACCGTAAAAATTTGTGTAAAATCTCTGTAAGTCGGTTTGAGCTGTAATTTTATGAATAAATCTCCCAGGTTGTTAGATAACTTTCGTTAGTTCAATACTTTCTGATTTGAGCAACAGAAGGTCTTCGAAAAAATAAGTTTCTACCTGCTGGTCTGTTTTGACAGATTTCTGCCATTATTTGCATTTGCTTCTTATTGATTCTTTTTTTGGGTTCTTTTTGGAAAATTGAGCTTTTTGAGGGAATTGATACAGTAGCTTGTGTCTTCAGTGAAAGTTTTTCTGTTTTAAAACTAAAACCCAAGGTCTATTATCTTTTGAATACACTAATGTTGCTAATGAAGATTGTGTGAAGTTTTGTATGAAGGAAAATTTTTAGGTATATGTAATGCCCCAAAAATATTCAGAAATAAAACTTTCGTGTTATTTTCTTTCTCGCATCATCATGACATCATCATGCATATTTTTGCCTAAAAACGTTTTCGACTAAAAGTCTATTTTGTTTTCTAATTAGTCCCCTTCTTTAATTTCAAATTAAAGACCCCGGTCTTTCGGAATATTTTATGCCTAAAAACTATTTACAAAAAATTCTTTTAAAAATAAAACAAAAATTAAAATAAAAATGTTTTAGGGGAGGCAGCCAGCCAGGCCAAAAGGCCTAGCTAGCCACCTACTACCCTACACAGCAAACCCTAATTCTAACCAAACCTAAACCCGTTCAGAGCCACACCCAGCTGCCGCCGCTGGCTACACACGCGCTCGTGAGGCAGCGCACACACACACCACCACGCCTCCACTCAACGCACGCACACAGCACGACACGACCCAGCCCGGCCTCACGCACGCAAGGCAAGTATCGCCCACGCAACACCGCGTGCCATCCTCTCTCGTCTCCCCATCGATCTCAGTGCCGCCAGCCCCCTCCCAATCGGCGCCGCCGCCAGGCTCGCCTTCCCCCGCGTCGCCGACCAGGTTCTACCCCGCGTCCTGCTCCTTGCCGTCTCCCCTCGCGCACTCATCTCTGCTGGGAGGCCGCGGCCCTCCGCCTCTAGTTCCGCTCAGCAGCACATCGCCCCTGCCTCCATGCGGGCGTGTTCCCGACAGGTCTGCAGCGCCGCCGTCCTCTCGAGATCCCTGCTTCTGACCGTCGTCCTCGCCCTTGAGCTTCACCAACTCCCTCTCCTGATGGCACCCGTCTGCAGCTCGAGTTTCTCCGCCGTCGGCCGCCTGTCGGCAGCAAGCCGCGTCTTCGTCGGTCTCGCCATGGCTTCCCCGGTTCTCTGTCGCGGAAGTCATGTCTGCTACCCTTCTGCGAGACGTTCGTGCCTCCTTCCTCCGGCTGCTGATCGTGACCAAGCTCTTCCCCGAGAATCCCAGGAGATGTCGTCCTCTGCTCTGCTCCATCCCATGAGCAACTTTTGGCGCCTCTCTGCACGTGACCGCTAGCACTAGCAAACTGCAGTCTCGTGCGTGTGCATGCAAGAAGTCCAGGAGCTTGTATTCCTCGTAGCCATCTTGTTGGCCCGGTTCTACCAAGATCTCTAGATGGGTTGCTGCCCGTTACCATCATGCTAATCCATATTGCCACTAGCAAATGAAGCCACAATGACCAGACTTCCATCACGGAATAAGGTCCATTGCATATGTATTTGGAAGATCGTCTACCCGAACGTCAAGATCTTCGACATGGAACGCGAAGGCGATGATGTCGGACTAGAAGATCTCCATCACGGAACAAGTTCTCCCTGCCCAAGATCTTCGACATGAACGCCAAGACCTCCTTCATGGATCCGAAGGCCTCGATTTAATTGGAACCCAAGATCTTCAGACCCCAAATGTGCGACCTTATCCAAGACCCTTATTTTATTATAATATATAACATATACCTTGTTGCAATTAAATTGTCATGCTTGCATACATCTTGTGGTTGTTTGGGGTATTTCGACGATTCATGTCATAATTAAATATGGAGCCCATATGCGAACGAATCTAGTCTAATATTGGCTCCATTTAAATTTGTGTAGCGAACCGATGCCATGCTTTGCCTTATTAATTTAACATTTAATATGCGGGGTAGTTAAATAACTTGAACCTAATAATAAATGTCGGGATCCCGATTCTGCTTAATATTGCTAAGTGGGACCGCATATTGTCATGTCATGCATCATATCAGAAACATGCCGGATCTTTCGCCATATTATTAAATATTGCACCGGTTGCTCTTTCTAGTGTTTGCTTCTTCACCGGATAGGACGATGAGTCGATGTGAGATACGACATGCCTCCGGTTTCCCGACTTTGTCTTACAAACGAGCATTCTCCCCCTTCTACCTATTTTGCATTTATAGTCTTTACTTCCTTCCTTTGATCTATTGCTATCCTTATTGTCGATGCTATAGTACCATTACTTTATTTACCTGCTACACTATATTGCCTTGGTTATCCTATTGCCTTGTTTGACTAGCTAGTCTTGACTTTGCGAGTCTTAGGCATGCTTAGTATTGCTCTCATACAGGTGGAACACGATACTTGGATATTGTTGGTGATAAGATAATTAATCTGGTGATGTTAGTTATGGTTATGGTTTCACCTAATGATAAGGCCCCGGTAGGGACCACCTTTACACCTTTGGCCGACCTAGGACCCGTTCGTTCTACGATACCAGTTCTGAGTTGATCGCGCTAACCAAACGTAGGGGCCTCTAGGATCCCCCCTCAACTACCGGCGCTATTCGTATATCTAGAGGGTTACAAAATTGGTTTTCCATTTGGTGCATACGCATAATATGTCCTCGGACATGGGTGAGTTGATATGTCTTCGGACTTGATGTTTTGGTGGACTGCCATGGCTTACATTGCATAAAATCGGGATATCGTGTCGGAGGTGGGATGGAGCTCTACAAGTTATCTTTCGGTCATCGCCCAGCCGTAGACTCAAACGCTGTGCCACCTAAAGGATCAGCTGTATCTCTTGTGTGGGTAAAACACAGTAGGTGATGCCTCTGGATATGCGCGTAGTTATGGGACAGTTCTTGATGTGAGATTCGGAAGGCACGAATAATATGTTGCCTGATGGGTTGAGCATGCGTTTGGGTACAGTAGTGCACCCCTGCAGGATAAATCTTTTCGAGAAGCCGTGTGTCCACGGTTATGGACGCCTCAGGAGTATAGTGTCATGATCATAGACAACGCCACTAATGTTTTACCTCTAATAATATGACTAGTAATTAACCTTATCAACTAAATACCCGCTTAACTAAAATTGCCACCGTGTGTGTTTCGCAAGAGGACTTCCTCGACTGGTCTTCGAGGGGGAAATCTTCGGTTGGGTTATGCTTGGTGTTATATTATTGTTGACCTATAGCGCTCTCTTATCTCGCTCTAATAGCCGAAGTTGTAGTGTGTCTCTATAAGTTAGATAGTGCAAGCTTTGCTGCCGCTGAGCCCACCATACCTATGTAGGCGAGGACCGCCGAATTCTAGTCTCGTGTCTTGGCCTCGATCGACCGCTCTCTTTATGTTTTCCTTTGCCTTTTGTTGGCACCCTTTTGTCTTGACAGGTAAGTGATTGACGACGTTAGCAAGGTTACCCTTCCGGCTTGGCCTGGGCAGGGTTATGGACACCGCTTGGTTATTCTTCAGGACTCTTAGTCCCATTTGGATCTTGTCCGTACTCGGATACTATTTGGCTTTCTTTATGATTTGTATCATTTGTATTCTTGACTCATTGAGTCGTTGTTGTATATATAAGTTCTTGTGAACTCTGTTGTAAACTACTATGATGTAACTACTTGTATTGAAATCTCACCCACACGAAAGTGTCTGGTGGGCGTCTTTGAATCGCTTCTATGCGGATTTTGGCAGGAAATGCTGAGATCTGCATAGACCCGGAAGGCGTTAAGTGGTATCGAGCAAAGGTTCTGATACCCCCTTGGTCGACTGTAGGATAACCTTGCCAACGGTCGATGTCTAGTGTCAAAACTATTTTACTACAAATGCGTTGGATAGATCTGATTAGCTCTGCTTTTACTCCTTATCTTTAATCTTTCCCTCTTATCCTTGCGTGTTTTGATCTGATCTCTTACCTTCTTCAAGTCTAGGATTTTCTCATGGTTGGGTTTCCATCGTACCTTTAGGGTTCCGCCTCCCTCCTTTTGTAACGGTGGTGCTACATCTAGATTTCGCTCTATGTAACCTCTTTTCTTATGTTTCGAGTGTTGTGGCTTCTAATATGACGATCCACCCCTATCTAGATCTTTCTCTAAATCTTTCCAAATACTGTTTGTCAAGATCTTTAATCTAAATTTCCAGAGTTTGGTTGCACGATTCCCTAATTCATGTACAAAGTAATGCTTTAAGTGCGGGATGGAGTAGCTACCATACCACTACTCTTATCATTCACCCTTGTACACTGATTGGTGGAACCATGCAATTTTACCCCTTCCACGGAAGTTAAACGTGGCCTATCTTTGATACCTCTACTTCCGTCTTTGCCTCTCCGGAGTGTTCTTCCAAAGAACGTGGGCAACCAATCCCTGTTGGTGCTGTCGACGATATCAAGATGGAGCAAGAATTCTTGTTAGTGGTGTCGAGACCGTCAACCTAACACAAGAAGATCTAATCATCAAACCTCTCTTTCCCCGGTGTCTTTGCTTGGATCTCGGGACGAGATTCCTTGTTAGTGGTGTCGAGTTGTAATGCCCCGAAAATATTCGGAAATAAAACTTTCGTGTTATTTTCTTTCTCGCATCATCATGACATCATCATGTATATTTTTGCCTAAAAACGTTTTCGACTAAAAGTCTATTTTGTTTTCTAATTAGTCCCATCTTTATTTTCAAATTAAAGACACCGGTCTTTCGAAATATTTTATGCCTAAAAACTATTTACAAAAAAGTCTTTTAAAAATAAAACAAAAATAAAAATAAAAAAGTTTTAGGAGAGGCAGCCAGCCAGGCCAAAAGGCCCAGCTAGCCACCTACTGCCCTGCACAGCAAACCCTAATTCTAACCAAACCTAAACCCGTTCAGAGCCACACCCAGCTGCCGCCGCCGGCTACACACGTGCTCGTGAGGCAGCGCGCACACACACACACACACCACCACGCCTCCACTCAACGCACGCACACAGCACGACACGACCCAGCCCGGCCTCACGCACGCAAGGCAAGTATCGCCCACGCAACACACGCGCGCCATCCTCTCTCGTCTCCCCATCGATCTCAGCGCCGCCAGCCCCCTCCCAATCGGCGCCGCGGCCAGGCTCGCGTTCCCCCGCGTCGCCGGCCAGGTTCTACCCCGCGTCCTGCTCCTTGCCGTCTCCCCTCGCGCACTCCTCTCTGCTGGGAGGCCGCGGCCCTCCGCCTCTAGTTCCGCTCAGCAGCACATCGCCCCTGCCTCCATGCGGGCGTGTTCCCGACAGGTCTGCAGCGCCGCCGTCCTCTCGAGCTCCCTGCTTCTGACCGTCGTCCTCGCCCTTGAGCTTCACCAACTCCCTCTCCTGATGGCACCCGTCTGCAGCTCGAGTTTCTCCGCCGTCAGCCGCCTGTCGGCAGCAAGCCGCGTCTCCGTCGGTCTCGCCATGGCTTCCCCGGTTCTCTGTCGCGGAAGTCATGTCTGCTACCCTTCTGCGAGACGTTCGTGCCTCCTTCCTCCGGATGCTGATCGTGACCAAGCTCTTCTCCGAGAATCCCAGGAGATGCCGTCATCTGCTCTGCTCCATCCCATGAGCAACTTTTGGCGCCTCTCTGCACGTGACCGCTAGCACTAGCAAACTGCAATCTCGTGCGTGTGCCTGCAAGAAGTCCAGGAGCTTGTATTCCTCGTAGCCATCTTGTTGGCCCGGTTCTACCAAGATCTCTAGATGGGTTGCTGCCCGGTTACCATCATGCTAATCCATATTGCCACTAGCAAATGAAGCCACAATGACCAGACTTCCATCACGGAATAAGGTCCATTGCATATGTATTCGGAAGATCGTCTACCCGAACGTCAAGATCTTCGACATGGAACGCGAAGGCGATGATGTCGGACTAGAAGATCTCCATCACGGAACAACAAGTTCTCCTTCCTGGCCCCGAAGATCTTCGTACACGGAACGCCAAAACCTCCTTCATAGATCCGAAGGCCTCAATTTAATTGGAACCCAAGATCTTCAGACCCCAAATGTGCGACCTTATCCAAGACCCTTATTTTATTATAATATATAACATATACCTTGTTGCAATTAAATTGTCATGCTTGCATACATCTTGTGGTTGTTTGGGGGTATTTCGACGATTCATGTTATAATTAAATATGGAGCCCATATGCGGACGAATCTAGTCTAATATTGGCTCCATTTAAATATGTGTAGCGAACCAATGCCATGCTTTGCCTTATTAATTTAACATTTAATATGCGGGGTAGTTAAATAACTTGAACCTAATAATAAATGTCGGGATCCCGATTCTGCTTAATATTGCTAAGTGGGGCCGCATATTGTCATGCCATGCATCATATCAGAAACATGCCGGATCTTTTGCCGTATTATTAAATATTGCACCGGTTGCTCTTTCTAGTGTTTGCTTCTTCACCGGATAGGACGATGAGTCGATGTGAGATACGACATGCCTCCGGTTTCCCGACTTTGTATTACAGGCGAGCATTCTCCCCCTTCTACCTATTTTACATTTATAGTCTTTACTTCCTTCTTTTGATCTATTGCTATCCTTATTGTCGATGCTATAGTACCATTCCTTTATTTACCTGCTACACTATATTGTCTTGGTTATCCTATTGCCTTGTTTGACTAGCTAGTCTTGTCTTTGCGAGTCTTAGGCATGCTTAGTATTGCTCTCATACAGGTGGAACACGATACTTGGATATTGTTGGTGATAAGATAATTAATCTGGTGATGTTAGTTATGGTTATGGTTTCACCTAATGATAAGGCCCCGGTAGGGACCACCTTTGGGAACTGCTTGAGCCGACCTAGGACCCGTTTGTTTTATGATACCAGTTCTGAGTTGATCGCGCTAACCAAACGTGGGGGCCTCTGGGATCCCCCCCTCAACTACCGGCGCTATTCGTATATCCAGAGGGTTACAAAATTGGTTTTCCATTTGGTGCATACGCATAATATGTCCTCGGACATGGGTGAGTTGATATGTCTTCGGACTTGATGTTTTGGTGGACTGCCATGGCTTACATTGCATAAAATCGGGATATCGTGTCGGAGGTGGGATGGAGCTCTACAAGTTATCTTCCGATCATCGTCCGACCGTAGACTCAAACGCTGTGCCACCTAGAGGATCAGTTGTATCTCTTGTGTGGGTAAAACACAGTAGGTGATGCCTATGGATATGCGCGTAGTTATGGGACAATTCTTGTTGTGAGATTCAGAAGGCACGCATAATATGTTGCCTAATGGGTTGAGCATGCGTTTGGGTACAGTAGTGCACCCCTGCAGGGTAAATCTTTTCGAGAAGCCGTGTGTCCACGGTTATGGACGCCTCAGGAGTACAGTGTCATGATCATAGACAACACCACTAATGTTTTACCTCTAATAATATGACTAGTAATTAACCTTATCAAGTAAATACCCGCTTAACTAAAATTGCCACCGTGTGTGTTTCGCAAGAGGACTTCCTCGACTGGTCTTCGAGGGGTAAATCTTCGGTTGGGTTATGCTTGGTGTTATATTATTGTTGACCTATAGCGCTGTCTTATCTCGCTCTGATAGCCGAAGTTGTAGTGTGTCTCGATAAGTTAGATAGTGCAAGCTTTGCTGCCGCTGAGCCCACCATACCTATGTAGGCGAGGACCGCCGAATTCTAGTCTCGCCGTGTACTGGCCTCAGTACTGACCGCTCTCTTTATGTTTTCCTTTGCCTTTTATTGGCACCCTTTTGTCTTGACAGGTAAGTGATTGACGACGTTATCAAGGTTACCCTTCCGGCTTGGCCTGGGCAGGGTTATGGACACCGCTTGGTTATTCTTCAGGACTCTTAGTCTCATTTGGATCTTGTCCGTACTTGGATACTATTTGGCTTTCTTTATGATTTGTATCATTTGTATTCTTGACTCGTTGAGTCGTTGTTGTATATATAAGTTCTTGTGGACTCTGTTGTAAACTACTGTGATATAACTACTTGTATTCAAATCCCACCCACACGAAAGTGTCTGGTGGGCGTCTTTGAATCGCTTCTATGCGGATTTTGGCGGGAAATGCTGAGATCTGCATAGACCTGATTCGGGGGCGTTACAGTATAGAGGAAGAATGATGTAATGAGATGAAGAATGGAAAAAAGCTCAAGCTTGGGGATGCCACCCCATGTCACCCCAAGAAATATTCAAGAGGTACAAGCGTCAAAGCTTGGGGATGCTATCGGGGATATAACCCCAGGTACCCTAGAGTTGAGGTGTAAAGACATGAATGAAGATTGATCGAACGTTTTTATAAAAAAGTATGGAAATATAAAGAACGTTCCTTGAAAGATATAAGACATATAAAGAATAAACCAAAGGGAAAAGAAGCGAACAGAGGCTGGGCCGAATTATACTTAATCCGGCCTAGTCCTGAATCTTGCTTCACCAAATTTGCCCCTCTCGGGCCGAATCAGGGCTAAAAGGCCGAATTAGCTGCCACTCATGCTGCGCTGGATCACCTATGTCGGGGCCTTTCACCCCTATCCACAAGTCATCCCCGTATTTTGCCACATACGTTGGTTCGGTCCTCCAAGGCCTGTTAGAGCTCTCTTTAACCTGCTCAGTTGACACTTGATCTCTGATCAAACAGTTTGGTGGGGCCAATACCTAGGGAGATTGGTCAACTGGAAAATCAGGAATTACTAATTTAGAGACAAGCCGGCCTCGGCAGCACTCCGTCCCATCATCCTCACTCCCGTCAGCCCTCCTCGACGCCAGACTCACTCGAATTCACCTCGACATCGCTACCCTTCAAGCCAACGTCGCCACTCCTGGGTGGGCCGGCATGAGCCGTCCAGGCCCACCACGGGTCCTTCCACGTCGCCACCAAGGGGACACACATCCACCACATGGGCTACATTGCTGAACTCCGGGTGGGCCGGCATCAGCTTCACCCCGGCTGGCCCACCTTAGATGATGTTGAGTCAGGATCAAGGGAAGACCCCGGCCAGGCCGGCGGTGGGCTGCTGTACCTGGGCCGAATAAGGAATACCCCAGCTGGGCTCCCACAGATCCGACTGGGACTCATCTGTATAATTCGGCTAAATGTAAAATAACCCGGTTAGGCCCTTAATCTTTATTCGGTTAGGCTTATCAGGACCAGGACGACTTAGCGAGGAAGCAGGCCGAATTACCACTTCGTCTGGGGCGTCTGGGCCGAGGTATTTCACCCATACGCCCCCCTATTCATCTCTGAACGCTACCTCAACCACAACAACTACACTCCATCGAGCCAGACGAACTCCCCAAGGACGGTGTCAGTCTTGGGACGCCCATGGTTTATACTGGCACATGCAATAAGGAATATGCCAATGACATCCAAGGAGATGCTAGGGAATATTCCAGGCATCTCCAGAGATGCCAAGGCATATGCTGAGCATCTCAAGAAGATGATGAGAATATGCCGAAGAGATGCCAACCGTGAAGAACAAGTCTTGTCCCCTGGGCTCCCCTTTATAAGGAGCACCAGGGGTATCGTTCTCAGAGAGATCCCCGAAGGGCTCCTCTCCTCTATGCTCGCTAGGAGCTCTCCTTCCTTCTTCCTCCAATCTCACGGAGAGTTCTTAGATAGAAAGATAAGAGAAACAGCTCAAGGAGCACCATTGTAGCCACAAGTATGGCAAGATATATGAGATTAGATGTAGGGAAAGAGGTATTATCTCAACAAGAGAGCCTCTAACCTAAATACGTCGTATTTCCCTTTGTTCTTATGAGTGCAGTCTTTAATGCATCATCCCTCTCCGGATTCCTCCACGTCCATCGGCCCCAACTTTAGCCTACCCATGGCATATGCCGTGATACCACCATGAAATTTGGCACCCACCGTGGGGCCATTTAGTGGCGCTGGTTGGGTTCCTATCCGGACGGGAACGTCTTCATCAACCTCTGCTTCGTAAGAGCTTCTTCAACTTCTCCAAGCATACAGAGAGAAGAGAGGTGAGCATAGGAATCTCCAAGTATGACTCGGAAAGGCAAGTGAGACTCAGCGAGCATGACTCAGACTCTTCTCCAAGCACACTGTGAGTATCAGATAACTCAGTCATCGACACTCGATCGTTCACCCCGGGAAAGGAAATAACTCAACCCGAGGACTAGCCAACGTATCCATAGAGTCACCCTTAGATGGAGAAAACATCATGTTGATTCAGATTAGAATTTGACTCGGTTTATTTATGATTCAGGTTAGTATTTGACACGGCTTACCAGCTTATTTATGATTCAGATTAGAATTTGACTCAGTTTATTTATGATTTGGATTAGCCTTTGACTCATCTTACCAGATTATTTATGATTCGGATTAGTATTTGATTCAGCTTACCATCTTACCTCTGATTTGGATTAGAATTTGACTCAGCTTACCAGCTTATCTTTGATTCAGACTAACATTTGATTTAGCCTGCCAGGGTATATTATAACTCGGATTTGTATTTTGACTCAGCTTACCAGCTTGTATTTGATTCAAATTAGAGTGTGATTCAGCTTGCCAGCTTGCCAGGTTATGTTATGACTCAGATTGATATTTATATCATTTTGCCAGATTATCTATATCTCGGATGGCTATTTGCCAGCATATCATATCTCAAATTTATATCTCGCGTCTACATCTTGAATCACATATCCTAGCAATTAGCCCTATTATCATATCCCAAAAATTTATCTCGGATCCATATCAAAGTAAATTTTTCATCATCTCATCAGATCAAGTTATATCTCATCATATCAAATGACTCGAATTTGAGTCATATAACTCGGATTTTGAGACATAAGTCAGATTTGAGTAATAAAACTCAGATGAAAAGCCAGATGACTCGGATTTGAGTCATATAACTCGGATTTTGAATCAGATGACTCGGATTTGAAGCATAAGTCGAAATTAGAATCATGCAACTCAAATGAGATAACTCGGATCATAACTTACCCAAAGGGGTTATAATACGAGAGCCCAAGAAGGCCAGAAGTCATAACTTACCCAAAGGAGTTATAAGACCAGAGCCCAAGAATGCCAGAAGTCATAACTTACCCAAAGGGGTTATAAGACCAGAGCCCAAGACGGCCATAAGTCATAACTTACCCAAAGGGGTTATAAGACGAGAGCCCAAGAAGGCCAAAAGTCATAAATTACCCAAAGGGGTTAAAAGACCAGTGCCAAAAATGGCCAGAAGTCATAACTTACCCAAAGGGGTTAAAAGACCAGTGCCAAAAATGGCCAGAAGTCATAACTTACCCAAAGGGGTTAAAAGACCAGTGCCAAAAATGGCCAGAAGGCATAACTTACCCAAAGGGGTTAAAAGACCAGTGCCAAAAATGGCCAGAAGTCATAACTTACCCAAAAGGATTAAAAGACCAGTGCCCCAAAAGGCCAGAAGTCATAATTTACCCAAAAGGGTTAAAAGACCAGTGCCCAAGAAGGCCAGAAGTCATAACTTACCCAAAAGGGTTAAAATACCAGTGCCCAAGAAGGCCAGAAGTCATAACTTACCCAAAAGGGTTAAAAGACCAGTGTACAAGAAGGCCAGAAATCATAACTTACCCAAAAGGGTTAAAAGACCAGTGCCCCAAAAGGCTAGAAGTTAGAACTTACCCGAAAGGGTTAAAAGACTAATGACCATGAAGGATGAATATCAAGAATTACCCAAAAAGGTTATATAACAACTCAGGGAATATTTTATTTTAAAGCCTATGCACGACTATACGAGTCCCACGTAGCCTCGGGGACTAATGACGGGGATACAACCCCAGGTACCCCAGAGTTGAGGTGTAAAGACACGCATGGAGATTAAACAAACATTTTTATAGAAGAGTATGGAAATATAAAGAACATACCTTGAAAGATATAAGACATATAAAGAATAAACCAAAGGAAAAAGAAGGGAAAAGAGGCTGGGCTGAATTATACTTAATCCGGACTAGTCCTGAATCTTGCTGGACCAAATTTCCCCTCTAGGGCTGAATCAGGGCTAAAAGGCCAAATTAGCTGCCAGTCCCGCTGGGCTGGACCACCTATGTTGGCCCAGCCGACCTCGGCAACACTCCATCCCATCATCCTCCCTCCCGCCAGTGCTCCTCGACGCTGGACTCACTCAAATTCACCTCGACGTCGCTACCCGTCAAGCCAACGTCGCCACTCTCGGGTGGGCCGGCATCAGCCGTCCCGGCCCACCATAGGTCCTTCCACCTCGCCACCAAAGGGACACACATCCACCACATGCGCTACATCGCTGAACTCTGGGTGGGCCGGCATCAGCTTCACCCCGGCTGGCCCACCTCGGATGACGTTGAGTCAGGATCAAGGGAAGACCCCGGCCAGGCCGACGGTGGGCTGCTGTACCTGGGCCGAATAAGGAATACCCCAGCTGGGCTCCCACAGATCCGGCTGGGCCTCATATGTATAATTCGGCTAATGGTAAAATAACCCGGCTGGGCCCTTAATCTTTATTCGCCTAGGCTTATCAGGACCAGGCCGACTTAGCGAGGAAGCAGGCCGAATTACCACTTCGTCTGGGGCGTCTGGGCCGAGGTATTTCACCCATACACCGCCCTATTCATCTCTGAACGCTACCTCAACCACAACAGCTACACTCCATCGAGCCAGACGAACTCCCCAAGGACGGTGTTAGTCTTGGGACGCCCATGGATCAGACTGGCACATGCAATAAGGAATATACCAATGGCATCCAAGGAGATGCTAGGGAATATGCCAGGCATCTCTAGAGATGCCAAGGCATATGCTGAGCATCTCAAGAAGATGCTAAGAATATGCCGAAGAGATGCCAACCGTGAAGAACAAGTCTTGTCCCCTGGGCTCCCCTTTATAAGGAGCACCAGGGGTATCGTTCTCAGAGAGACCCCCGAAGGGCTCCTCTTCTCTATGCTTGCTAGGATCTCTCCTTCCTTCTTCCTCCAATCTCACAGAGAGTTCTTAGATAGAAGGATAAGATTAACAACTCAAGGAACAACATTGTAGCCACACGTATGGCAATATATACGAGATTAGATGTAGGGAAAGAGGTATTATCTCAACAAGAGAGCCTCTAACCTAAATACGTCATATTTCCCTTTGTTCTTACGAGTGCGGTCTTCACTGCATCATCCCTCCCCGGATTCCTCCATGTCCATCGGCCCCAACTTTAGCCTACCCATGGCATATGTCGTGATACCACCACGACAGATGCCCAAGGCATCCCCTTCTTCATCAATAAAAATCTCAGGTCTTTCAAGACACTTCGTTTTTATTGTTTCATGCACAAGTTGTGTTGTTCTTGGAGCGTCACAGTTTTTGTTTTTGGTTTTTGTTTGCATAGTTTGATTGAATAAAGTAGTTTGGACCTCCGTTCTCGATGTGTTGTTTCAAATAAGTTGATTGGTGTTGGAAAGGAGTAGGAAGTTCTTGCTTTAGTAGAACAAGAGGAGCTTGCTTTGACTGTGGCTTAGAATTTAGCATGTCATGCTAGATGTTGTTTTGACCTTATGATTAGTGATTATTGTTGTAGCATGACTTGTTCCAAACAATTAGGATTGCTTAGTGTGCCTTGAAAGAATCATGCGTTGTTTTAGCATACAAAATCATAGTATTGTGGTATTCCCATTTGATGCTTTTTTGGGGTTGACTTGGCACATGCTCACACCATGTTATGACTATGAACCAGTTACCATAGCCTCTATGATCATTTAGTTTTTGACTTGTGGTACCACGTTATGCTTTGATTAGTAATGTTTTGTCGCTCTGCATAATTATGGCCATTATTGCTCTCTTAGTTGGTCGCACCCAGTTTTTTGCTAGCCTCCACTTGTATTGAGTAAGCTATACTCATGCATCCAACTCCCAAGAAACCAAGTTATTCCAAAGTGTCCACTATAAATTCCTATGCATGGTGTGTTACACCATTACAAGTATATTCTTGTTTTCATCTACCTTCCAATTAAAAAGTCAATTTGTTATGTGAAAACTTAGTGATTAAAGCTCTCACAAACTTGATGGCACACTTTAATTTTCTTGCCCCTAATAAACTTGAACCATTGTGTCATCTATGTTGTATATGCTTGCACTTATACGTTGGAATTAGAAGAACCGTGCTATCATGGGGAACACTTTCAACATTGCACTTATACATTGTACCCAGTTGATATCATGCTCTTTTATATATGGATGTCGTCGGTGTGAAATGAAAGGGGAGCTTGTAAGTCCATGGAGTTATGTGATGGTGCTCGACGTAGCACTTTGTTGGTAACCCCAAGCGTAGGGTGTGAAGAGCAAGCAGCAAGTTTTCCCTCAGTTGAGACCAAGGTTATCGAACCAGAAGGAGGAAGGAAACATCACACAGGTGTTGCAAGCAATGTGGATACCTGCACAACACAAACTCAAGACTTTGCCCCAACGAACAATGAGGTTGTCAAGCTCACCGGTTTGCTATAACAAAGGATTAAACGAATGGTGTGGAAGGTAATGGTTTGTAGCAAGTAAAGAAGTAACAGTGGAAGATGTATCAATGGTAAAGATTGGACCGGGATCCATAGTTCACTAGAGGTGCTCTCCTTAGATAAACAACATGGTATGAAGGGTAAACAAATTACAGCAGGGCAATTGACAGGAACTAAGCAAGGCATAACAATGCAATTACTAGTCAGAAAGATCCTATGAGGTTGATTGGGCAATACAATAAGATACATAGACCGCCATCCAACTGCATCTATGACTAAAAATCCACCTTCAGGTTATCATCCGAACCCCCTCCAGTATTAAGTTGCAAGCAACAGACAACTGCTTTAAGCAAAGTGTGTAAGGTAAACAGTCCACATGTTCCATGAACAAGAGACCGTTGTTTTCTCCCTAGTAGCAACAACACATCTACAACCGAAGAGATTATTGTCACTTCCCTTGGAAACTAGAGGCATGAACCCACTATCGAGCATAAATACCCCCTCTTGGAGTCACTAGCAACTGCTTGGCCAATATAGCTACTAACAACAGAGAGCATGCAAGATCACAAACAACACAGACATGATAGAATCATAAAGACAAAACCATTAATCAAACCAACATGATAATCTCAATATCCATCGGATCCCCGCAAACACAACATGCATGATTACAAATAGATTAGATCTTGATCATGAACGGACCTCACAAGATCTATACATGAAAGCACAAAGGAGGAGATACAACCATATAGCTACTACATGGACCCATAGTCCAAGGTGGAACTACTCACGCATCATACCAGAGAGAAGGCCTCCGGGATGATCTTCCCTCCGGCAGGGTGCCGGGAAGAACTTCAGATCCCCTGATCTAGGGGCGATGGTGGCGGCGACTATAGAAGGTTTCATGGAATATTGATCAGGTACTCAGGGTTTCTGCATCGGGGGCTTCTTATAGGCGAAGGGGGAGACCGAGGCGACGGCCAGGGTAACCAAACCCTAGCCAGGCACGGGGTGGGGCCCACTTGCGCCTGGGGTGGGTCTGGCCCCTCTAGCCGGCCCCTCCGGCTCTCCTCTAGACTTCTTATTCCCCAAGGAAAGTAATTGACTTTGTCCTTTGTCCCGTCCAATTCCGAGAATATTTCTTTACTAACTTTTCTGAAACCAAAAATAGCAGAAAACATGCATCTGGCACTGTTGCAACTTGTTAATAGGTTAGTACCAGAAAACATGTAAAAAGCACCTCAAAGTGTGGACAAGTAAAGCAAAGTATATACAAAACAAGCATGGAGCATCAAAAATTATATATACGTTTCCAACGTATCATTATGTACGTGTGTTAGAGAAATGCCTGGGCCGCTAGCCTAAGCCATGCCTAATCATGGTGGAAACTTGCAGCATCACCATAGTGAGAAATCTATGAAGCATTCTTCTTATAAAAAAAGAGATAGATATTGAGAAAAAGAAAAATATTGAAAAGAGGAAAGAGAGAAAAAAAGCATCATTTTCCCATGGTAAATAAGAAGATTGCTGAGATGTTCATTGTCTGCTTGCCTTGTCATTTTGATTATGGGATAGCTCCTGTATCATGTGCAAGGGTACCCCATTGGCTGTTCTCTATGATACACATGTACTTACTATGACAAGAACTTACCGGTAACTAAACTTGAGTAGCATGAGGAGCGGCCCTCGTATTCAAGGGACATGAGATTGCCAACTTATACTTTGTCAAGCACATACTCCATAGTTTGTTCACTTTAACCTTAATCACTTCAAGGTTATGATAGGGGCAATGAGAGCTAAAAGCTAACAAGTACCATAATTTTTGGAAGCTCTTTATGAGACTTGAAATCCCTGCTTCCATTTTATGAAGGGCCTTTCTTCCACCATTATATTGAGTTTTCACCTTCTATCCTCAGGCACCAATTAAGAGAGCATAGTCGCCATTCTTAGTTCTATGTGCATTGTCCCAAAACTTATTGATTGATGCACATTGTTGATATTGCTTGTTCATGAACTATTTGTATCTAGTCACTCTTATGAACTTTGAAGGTGTCCTATGCATTTATTTGCTACTCCATGAGGTACAAGCTGAATGCCACTATGCCATGTTTTCTATATGTGAAACAAACTAACGTCTTTCAATGCATTGTTATTCATGATCTTTGTTTGTAACCTTTCATGTTGCATGCATAGTTACTTTGTCTTATTGTTAGGACTTCTTATTTCATGCTCATGTTTAGAGTTCTTTGATACCAACTTTCAATGCTTGCAAATGGTTTGATCTTGATTTTGATGTTGCATGTTACCTCAAAAATTATTCTTTTTATCACTTACCTACTCGAGGACGAGCATGAGTTAAGCTTGGGGATGCTTGATACGTCGTAAACGTATCTATAATTTTTTATGTTCCATTCTTGTTTAGTATCTACTTTGCTTAGCTTTGTCTACACTTTGAGGTATTTTTATATGTTTTCTGGTACTAAACTATTAACAAGATGCACAACGCCATTTGTCTGTTTTCTTCAGTTTTTGGTTCCAGAAAAGGCAAAAAAAAAATATTCTCGGAATTGGATGGGGCAAAAGCCAAAGTCAATATTTTACCGTGGGGAACACGGAGCCAGAATACGAGACGGAGGGGAGCCACCAGGGGGCCACACCCCCTGGCCGCGCGGCCAGGCCTGGCCCGCGCCTGGGGGGGTGCGGCCACCCTGGGTGCCCCCTGCCTCGCCTCTTCGCCTATAAGAAGCCCCCGATACCAAAACCCTAAGTACCCAATCAATCTTCCACGAAACAGACTGTAGCCGCTGCCACCATCGTCCCTAGATCCGGGGGGGGGGATCTGAAGCTCTTCCCAACACCCTGCCAGAGGGGAGATCATCCCGGAGGCCTTCTTCATCATCGTTCCAGCCTCCGGTATGAAGCATGAGTAGTTCCACCTTGGAATATGAGTCCATGTAGTAGCTAGATGGTTGTTTCTCCTCCTTTGTGCTACCATGTTTAGATCTTGTGATCTCTGTTCATGATCAAGATTATCTATTTGTAATCATGCATGTTGTGTTTGCGGGGATCCGATGGATATTGAGACTACTATGTCATATTGATTAATGGTTCTATCTTATTGATTCTATCATGTCTGTGTTACTTGTGATCTTGCATGCTCCCCATTTCTAGTAGCTATCTTGGCCAAGTAGATGCTAGTGACTCCAAGAGGGAGTATTTATGCTCGATAGTGGGTTCATGCCTCTATTTAATCTGGGAAAGTGACAGTTATCTCTAAGGTTGTATATATGTTGTTGCTACTAGGGAGAAAACAACGATCTTTTGTTCATGGAACAAGTGGATTGTTTACCTTACACACTTTGCTTATAGAAGTCATCTGTTGCTTGCAACTTAATACTGGAGGGGGTTCGGATGATAACCTGATGGTGGATTACTAGTCATAGATGCAGTTGGATGGCGGTCTATGTATCTTGTTGTATTGCCCAATCAAATCTCATAGGATCACGAATGTCTAGTATTGCATTGTTATGCCTTGCTCAGTCCTGTCAATTTTCCTGCTATAATTTGTTTACCTAGCATGTCATGTTTGTTTATCTTAAGGAGAACACCTCTAGTGAACTATGGACCTCAGTCAAATCTTTATCATTGATACATCTTCCACTATTCCTATTTACTTTCTACAAACCACCATTACCTTCCACACCATACATTAATCCTTTGTTTTCAGCAAACCAGTGAGATTAACAACCTCACTATTCGTTGGGGCAAAGTATTGAGTTTGTGTTGTGCAGGTTTCCAGTTGCTAGCAACACCGTTGAGTCATTTCCTTCCTCCTACTGGTTCGATAACCTTGGTTTCTTACTAAGGGAAAACCTTGCTGCTGTACTCATCATACCTTCCTCTTGGGGTCTCCCAACGAAGCTCTACAGTGATCTGAGCCGCATCATTTGCCTTGAAGTTCCACAACATATCCTTCCTTGTTTTTCATACTTGTGTTTGTTTTAAGATAAGAAAAATATATGTTTGTTAGATAAGAAAATGTATGAAAAAAACTATGCAGAATCGCTAAAATGTTCCTTCTTTTTCCCTTTTGTACTACCATATTATGTTACTTCCACGGAAACAAAAAACAATACTGATGGGTTTCGAGTATTGGCTTAGAGGCATCAATCTAAACGAGCCACCCAGAGAAGGTACTTCATCTCCTTCTATTAGCCAAACAGTGGATGAAAATGTTGGCAAAGAAACATCAGATGCAGCTGGGGCTAGGCCTCCTAGTGGCCATAATAATGATCAAGGAACAAGTGGCGCAGCTTCTTCAGACACTGGGCCTCATGCACATTCAGGTGTGCACACGGGTGTTACATTGTCGAGTGAGGACAGTGGTGGTGAATGTGAGGTCCAGTCTACTCTGAAAGGTTTGACTCCAAAAACTCCACATGTTGGCATGATGTTTGAATAACTTGAAGCATCGTTTGTGCATTACAACAGATATGCCAAACATATAGTCTTTTCTGTGAAGATTGAGTCCTCTGAAAGATTATCCAAAGATGGCGAGAGAGACAAGAGTGTTTTTGTTTGCAATAAGTCTGGTAAAAATCCAAAGTTAGAGACTGTGCTTGTTAAGCAAAGGAACCGAAAAATAACTGTGCTAACTGATTGCAAGAAAAAAATGCGTGTGAAGAGGGATGGTGCTGCCAGATGGATAGTGACCCAATTTGTTGAAGAGCACACTCATGAGGTTGTTTATAAATTCCCATTGAAAAAATACTTGCGGTCTCATAATAGAATCCCTAAAGAGGAGAGGAAGTTCATTGACATGCTGCATGAGGCGAACTTGAGTTCTGGTAGGATCATGGAAATCATGGGTGAGGTTTACGGTAGCAAGAAAAACATTTCATACAACAGTAAAGCAGTCAACAATTACACTGCTTCGACTGATAACGCAAACAGAATCAAAGACATTCCTGAGCTGTTCAAGTATATTGAAGAAGTTAAGAAAGTAGAACCAAGATTTTTCATTACATTTGAACTTGATGCAGATGATAGAGTAGAATACCTGTATTCGATGGATGACGCTGCAATAGACGCATACAAGCTCTACCACGATTGCATCTCATTTGATACTACATTCATGACTAACAAATATAACATGTCGTGTGCTCCCTTTATCGGCATCAACCGGTACGGGAAATCGATACAGCTGGGATGTGGGTTTATATGGAACGAGAAGATTGAAAATTATGTGTGGTTATTTCAAGCATTTTTTGAAGCTATGGATGGGTTACACCCCCGGAATATCAGTACTGACCAATATACATCAATAAGATCTGCAATCCTACTGGTTTTCATAGGCATAATCCACAGATTTTGCAGGTGGCATATCATGCAGAAAGTTTAGGAGAAACTTGGTCCATTTGTCGCCCAGCAAGAAGATTTGAGGCTAGAATTCAATGAGGTTATTGATTATAGTTTGAGTGCTGAAGAGTTTGAGAAGAATTGGGCAGAGATGGTTCAGAGGCATGGCGTTATAAATAACGCACATTTTTTGGACCTTTATGACCTATGAGATTTCTTTGTACCAGTATATTTTTGACAATGTTTTTTCCCTTTCCTCCAAACAACTTCTAGGAGTGAGGGGTTCAATGTTGTGCTTAAGAAGTATGTTAACCCACATGACAATCTTCTATGTTTCTTCAAACAATACATGAAGTTACAAGAAAAAATTGAGGTTGCTGAGGATGGTCAGACTACTCGATGGAGAAGCAGATTTTAAGAACTTACACCCTCCCCATCTATGAAAAATTCCAGCTGAATCTCCATAAGATTACATCTTACAATGTTCGTGATTGTGGTGGGTGTGTGTACAAGATTTTCCCAATACAAGGCTCTGTATTTGGTTATGGACGGAGAAGTTACATGGTTGATATTGACTTCCCTAATGAGATATATAATTGCTAGTGCTGCAAAATAACTAGGGATGGGCTTATATGTTGTCATGTGCTGAAAGTAATGTCCTACCTAGGCGCAATGAAGAAAATTCCAGACCATTACATCCTGCCCAGGTGGTCTCTCCCGCCCCCTTATGTAGTTCTGCAGCAAGTTAAATTTCCTGAGAAGCATGCTGGAGAGAAATTATCTAGAAAAGACATGATACTGCTGCACTATGGGACCATGTGCAATGATTTTGCTAAGCTTACTTTTGGCTTGGCATCTTCGAAAAAAGCAAAGAAAATTGCTTATAATCACATGAAAGCGATGTAGAAAGAGTTGGCTGATTTGAAGAAAGCTACTGCCGATGCATCAAAGAGGAAGAATAAATGTGAAAATCCAACAAGTTCTGAACCTGGGAGTAGTACACTAGAGAGCGCACCTATGGAAGAAGATGCTAATGTCACTGCAGCCCGGAAGCAAGAGACCCACCAGTGACGATAGCTAAGGGTAGGCCAAGTCAAAAAAGGGTGGTCTCGAACTACAAAAGCCTAGGCCAACTACATGTAGTGTATGTCGTGTAACTGACCATGATGCACGAAACTATCCTGTTAGGCTAGAAAATCCGGAGAAATATCGACGGTTACCTTTATTCCAGTGATTACCGCTTTGTTCTAGTGTTTAAATTTCAACAACTATGTATTCTCCTAAATATTTGTTTGTAGAGAGGCATATGGTTCAAAAGAAAAAACTTGTAACATTTAGGGGCTTAGACTCTATTATGTTCTGTTTTTCACCCGTAGAGAATAAGCATGCATAATGTAATTTAAAAACAAAAAATATCGACTGAGCTTTGTTTATGAAAAATACTTTTGCATACCTAATACGCTTCTCCCTAAAGAAAGAGATTCCATTCAGCTTTATTCCATGTATTTAACCACTTGTCCATGTAGAGCTTCCTGATGTTTGGCATGTCCTTCTGAGTGAATGTTGGTGGTTTTATTCCCTTCCTTTCTTCTAAATTTTTAAGCATGAAGAATCCACAATCATACCTACATGGCAAACAAAAAAAGACAAATATGTGAAAAACACCATAAGAAGGGAGAAAAAAGAAACAAAAGGTTTTAAAAAAAAGAGAAAATATACCCAAAATAGAAATGTATTGAAAACTAAGAAAGTGGAAGATACAAGTAAGGAAAAAACAAAAATGATAAGAAAGAAAAATGCTTCAATGGAAAGAAATAATTTCTTACCCATTGTTTTGAGCTGGGTACCGATTACATCAATTAGCTAATCACTGATATGCAACTTCGATTTTCCATATTCTCTAGCCTAGATTTTTTTAATTGATGCAATTTGGTAGTGGCATGCATCCATCGGTAGTGCTTCTCCGTTCGAATCTAGGGAGTCATATATCTTAAATCGTTGGGCTTTTATATTTAGAACAACAAGCCAGTAGTGACCTGATGGTTCTTTCGGGGAGCCCGAGAATTTTTCCAACGTGGGGAAGCAAATCCGTTTTGTATGCAGATAGAGAATATTAAGTACTAAAAATATAACAAGACCAAAACAGAAAAATCACACTGCGCATAATAGTAAAAATTGACAGAGTACACGAATGACAACTTACTTCTTATTTATAGTCAAGCCTATTGTTTGAACTGTTTCCAGAGCACCGTGTAACATCTTTTAAGTTGAAACGACACTCAGTTAGGTATCTCTGGACATGAACATATTGAAACACACAAAAATGGAAAAAGTTAGGCACAAAGAGAGAACATTTTTTTTATTTTTTAGTAGATGTAAAAACATTACAGGAGGGGCGCGTGGGAGATATACTTACAGATATGCGTAGAGGCATGATGTACTTCTTCAGATTTTTATTCTCATCCCTGATTATGTTAATGGAAACCTCAACAACTACATTTACTAGCTTCTTCTTAGGTGCCACAGAGTTTGCTAGGTGCCCCGGATTAACAAAGAAATTGTCTGTGTCGATGACAACTTTGTCATTGTTGCGATCCCTAGGAGAAGCAACCCAGCCATGCCTACATACCATTTTGTATACATCCTCTACTGGCTTGATAATAGAATATGTCTTCTGCATTTCAAGGTTAACGAAAGGCGATTTTGCAAACTTTCCTGTCCTTGAAAACCATTTATTATGTTCGTGCGTGATTGGTGTAGTGCTATCAGGTTGTGGATCTTTGGGTGATTTTTTTACATTCTAATTCTTGCACAGCTGGCGATTCTTCTTTCTCTATCTCTTTGCTATGTTCCTCAACAACTATTTCATTTTGGTCAAGGGATTTTGGAGGTGTATCAAGATCAAACGGAGGTGGATCTGGAGCCAACCTCAAAGCATCTTTGAGTCTCCTTTCCATCTCATCACTATCAAAGTTGAGTTTCATGTTCATCATCTCATGTTGTGTCGAGATAGGGGCATCACTTGTTGTTGGTTTCGCTCCGGAATTTTCCTCAACAATAAAGCTGTCCTCAGAATCCTTTGTTGTTTCAGTTACATCTGCTCCTTTTGTTATTTCTCTGTGCATGGTAATATCATGCATGCTTGTATGCTCGTTGAATGCCCCCCAATGAATGTTTCCCTTCAACTATGTTTGTTGTTGCTAGACCTTGCCCGTCAGACATTACCTTGTCAGTGTTTGATGTTGATATATTGACTATCTTCTTTGTATTATAAGAAAGTTCTTGGCGAACTACAAACCGAGTTCTGTACCTACCAGGTGAGGGTGAGTCTGCAACCTGCTTCAATCTTATCTTTCTTGTCTGCAAATGAAACACCTTTCCTCTTATTCTGAATCGGTTTAGGATCCATTTCTAACAACAAATTTTGGCACTCAGGCCCTAATGCTACATCGTTGATGCTTTGTAGTCCTTCATCCACTAGTTCTCTAGCTGGCAAAAACTGCATGAGTTCGTGTATATCAGCACCACCTGACATTTACTTATCCATATCAAAGGATTCATAGAGTTCAAGGTGAGGGATATTGAACTTTTGACCGCATGGGGAGATAACCATGAGATCAATAAGTTATTTATTCTTTGTACTTTCGGAAATGTCAGACATGGTATCTCCATCTGCATTGTCATCTCTATCATGGCTCAGACTCCTTGTTGGAGTTTCATGGTCTTATGTTTCCCCCAAATCTACACTATATTCAGGATTGTGCTGTGTGGATAGAAGCTTGCTACCCTTAATTGTCAGTGTAACTACATTTTCTTTGGTATCCATCACCGAAGGGGTATGCTCCCGCCTTGCCTCTCGCTGTTTTGCTAAGAATTCAATGACACGAGATTCACATATATCTGATCTGGCTTTGTTCAAGTGTGTGAACATCTTGGTAGTAGCATCATCAGTCCCAATAGCTACTTCTTGAATTGGAGAGTGGTTGTACTTCTGTGCTTGTGTTGTTGCTTTGGGTTTCATCTATTATGTTGCCATTTTTCTCCCTGGCTTGACAATATCATCCTTGTCTATTACACTTGCGTCCCATGTGACTACCTTTTTCTTGGGAGTAGGTGTTCCTTGTGATGGTAGAGCCAAAACAATTGACATCTCTGAATCATCAACCTTGCAGTTTGTTATCGCTTCTCCTTGCGTGATCGTATAATGTTGCTTGCTGGGTTCTGACTTTGCTCTCTTTGCTTTGACACTAATTTGTGCCAATGGTTCATCTTCTGAAACTAGTGCTCCATTTTGTTCCGGCAATGTGTTCTCAAGATCAACTCCTTTATCTTGTGCAACCATGCTTTTTTCTCCTGATCTCTCTTTCTCTGTCTTAACATGAATAATCTTCACCGGAAGAAATTGGTTTGTGTTTTTCACCAATTATAATGGCTGCCACCCTCGGCTCTTTAGCCTTTGGCTCTTTTGCCCTCAGCTCTTTAGCTTTCCTTTCTTTAAATCGCTTCACTTTATGTTCCGTACACTCTAGAGAGCTGGTAAGTGTGTGTTCTGTAGATTTTGTTTTGTTGTGTGGAACCTTTGAAATATTCCTCACTAACATCTGTAGAGAAGCTTCAAATCCATGGCAGGCGTACTCGATTGCTTCCTTGTAGCTAGCCATCCCCTGTTACATTTAAAAAAAAATGTTATATTTCAAATTATAAACAATAGTGTATAATGAAAAACAAGCAAAAAAGAGTTGTAGTGGTGTCTTCAACTTACATATTTGTTTAGTTCAGTTGCTGCATGTTTTTTGATAAACTTTTCAATCTTCCCCAGGTCTAAAAATAGTATACTTTGCTCCGCTTGCTCTCTTGACGCTTCTGCATCATATTGAACATCATCGCTCCTTTCCTCGTTTGTATATTGTTCCTTGGACATGCTCTCTTCATGAACATCACCTTGCTCCATTACACTTTTAGGATCAGCTTCAACATTTGTCGTTCCCCCATTCATAGAGCATGGGTCAGACATGGTTAGCTCATGACTGTCCTCGAGAGATCCCTCACTATGTAACCCCTACTCAGCAAATTCAGCTTTCAGCTATACAAAAAAACATGAAACAAGACCACCACTTTAAAAAAAGATAAAATCATAAGAAAAATGAATTCTGAAGGAGAGAAACCAATCGCAAAGAAAAAGATAAAAGACACTAGTGGAACGTACTGGTGCTGCGACAAACGACCTGTTGCTCCTGGTATCTTGTTTAAGAGCTTCCTTGATCATGGAATTTGTCCATATGGAAACTCATGTTCCATCATTAATAATGTGCATCCCTTGTAGATGCAATGAATCAAAATATTTCACCTGCATGAGAAACAAAAAACAAAACTGAGATTACCACAGACAAAGGGAAAAGCTCTTGGTATAAAAAAGATAAAAAAATAAAGTTACCATGAGGTACAACATGCAGCGCATGACTTGTTCCTTTTCTTCATTGTTGTTTCATGATTTACAGATAATGGTGATCACAAATTTACAAATGTTCAGATCCTTTGCTTCCTTTATATTCACTAGTGATGTATACACCCTGGGTCTGACACGGATCCCTGTTGTTAGCACTAGGACTGAGAACATTGCATATGTGATGTAGAATCTCAAAAACTTGTTGTTTGATGGCCGCATGGCTGCTATTTTATCAGCCAAAGAAGTCATCGTGGGTTGTCCCGTGCGAGCACCGCCAAATTGCTCCCTCACGAAAGATGATGTGTTTTTCTCGCGTCGAAAGGTCACTTCCAAATGACCCATTGTCACTCCAAGAACCTCATGGACAGACCCTTATGTTAATGGGATTGATCCCCACCCAGGGAAAACCAAGCTGCACGTTTCTGGGTCGAAACTTTCCATCAAATACTGACATAACTCAGGATAGAGCTTTGAGCACTTGATTTCCAGCAAGCCTCCGTACTTTGCCCGTCTTATCATCATCTGCTGATCTTTAGTTAGCTTTGGATATAACTTCACAAGCTTCATAGGTGAGGCCCTTTGAAACAATTTCTTTGCCTTAGAATTCTGCAAGCAAACAAAAAAAAGATATCAGTCAATACACTCTTTTGGTTGCAGAACAAAACTGTTGCTTAAAGAAATTTGAAGAAGATAAAACACATGAAAAACTGACCTTATTGTTCTGGTTGTCAACATGTTCCTCTTGTTTTTCAGTAACATCCATTTCCAAAACTTTTTGTCCTTCTCTTTCCCCCAAATCATCGTCCATAGACTATGTTCGAAGCTTCAAAGTAAGACTGTCCCGCATGCGGCGAAGCTTTGAATGCTTCCACCCTGCCCTGTTATTCTTGCTACTGCTTGATCTTGTCATTTAGAACTAAAATAAAAAATAATGTATCAAGAAGATAATCATGTTACTGTGTTACATTTTGCTACTTCTACATTTATTTTATATAAAAACTAAATGGACATACATCCCGTTTTGCCTCCTAGTTCAGTAATTAATACAAGTCAATGAAAAAGACAATCATAAACTAGCCCTATGGATTGGTTGTAAGACCTATTTATTAATCAAAGGAAAAAAACATAGAGGAAAAAAATCATAAAAAATCTCAGTGATTACACATAGTGAACAGTTCTGACAGTTCTCTGTTGCCAAAATCATTTAGCAAAACAAACAAAAAATATGGCAAACATGATAAAAAAATCAGACCAAATAATGAAAAAACGGAGTCGCGCATATATGCTACAACAAAAATGTCAGAAACATGATGTACTTGTTTTTGTTTTTAAAACGACATGGGCAAGTTACAGGTTTCAGATAAAATATACAAAGCTACACTTATATTTTATTTGTTGTTGCTTGAACTCAAGATATCAGTTCCTTGTTTTCAAAAAATCCTATAAGTGTGTTACAAAAAATATCAAACAGGATGTACTATTGAACATGTTGTTTCTAAAAACGACAGAGGCAGGTTATAGGTTTCAAATGTAAAAGAAAACTACACTTATTTTTATTTGCTGTTGCTTGAACTCAAGATATCAATTCCACCCAACAAAAAATCCTGTTAAGTGTGTTACATTTCAAAAAAAACACTCAAAAATATCTGTGAGTCCTAGTTGTTCCTAGATCTACTGCTACCAACAAGGCAAAATAGAGTAAAACAGAACATTTGCTACTGCTACAGTTATAAAATGTAACAAGAGAAATGGCTAAAAACTACCTGCATGTGCAGATCTGAAGAAGATGTAGCAGAACTGAAGAAGATGTAGAATTAAACACATGAAGCTATGTCGCAGACGATGTGGGCTGCGATGCGGGGATGCATGACGTGGGCTCCGGAGTTGTAGATGGTGATTTGAACGCGCGATGTGGACGACGATGCGAGGATGTAGCCGGCTGCGGTCGTGGAGGACGGCCGGCGATAGGGCAGCTATCCCCTCCTGGAATCCACCGAACCCCCCTCCAAAAATTCACCCACTCCCTCGATGTAGCCGGCTCTCGATGCGCGAAGGGATGAGCCAGCGACGCTTGACTTTGTATGGAGACGCGCAGATTTCACCAGAGACGCGCGGATGGATGATGATTCCGTCGACAACCAGTCGAAGTCGCCGGTGAACTGCGTAGATGTAGTCGGGGATACGGTGGACGTGCTGGAAATGCTCGGCCCGCAGGCGGTGTAGCAGCGGCGAGAGCTGGTGACGCCGGCGAGAGCGGAAATCGCCGAGAGCTCGGCCACCTTGCTTCCGCTCCTGAGCGGGGGACCGGAGAGGAAGGTTGTGGGCACGACTCCCCAAATTCTAAAACGGGAAAAACTACGGTCACCCGGGTGTCCAAGCACGCGGCCCTCGATCTTCCATCGCACGGTCGACAACCCGACCTCGTTGTAGCATAGAATGAGGTCGACTTCTATAAAAAAAATTGCGCATATAAATCACGCACTATTGTGTCACATATATGTATCGAACAACATTTCTTCTTCGCTTCATATATATAGAAAAGCCTACTAGCCTTGTGTCAGCAATTTTGGTCACAAAACCTTTGTTCAGTTAATTCGTTTGTCCATTTGCAATCGTACCCTATGGGACGCTGTGCCAACACGCTGACTGGTCCCATATAAATGGCGCACTACTGTGTCATATATACTTGTGTTGAGCAACGTTTGTTCGTGGCCTGATATAGAAAGGCGTACTAGCGTTTTGTCAGCAATTTTGTTCACAAATCCTTTATTCGGTTGAATTTGTTTGTCCATTTGCAATCGTACCCTAACACACTAGTAGCTTTATTGGATGCAAATTCCAAGCGAACACGATTGGAGTCTGACGATGGCGACGGCCGGATAGGCCATGGCTCTAGCCACAACTCAGACGACTCGAGCGACACGATCTAATTTTGAACAGCCAATATGTCTGAAATGGTCATCGGCCTATGGACAGGAAGTGTGTCAGTATCCGGCACGCCGGGCCGGTAAGCTCAGCGGTTAGACTCATTTGGTCTAAGATGGCTATTTTAGTCCGCGCCGGCTAGTTGGCCTTTTGGCATGCATATTTCAACGACATATTACAACAAAATAGAAGTAATAAATAAAATTAAATTAGTTTATAAATATAAATAGTTCACAACGACATAATTTCCCACAAATAATCAAACATAATTCGCAAGTACATTAAATAAACAAGAGGACTATGACTAGTGATGTAAGTTCACCGTATATGTCCATGTATGCTCAATCAAATCCGCTTGAAGCTGGTCACGAAGACCTTGATCATATATCGTATGATGCATATACATGAACTCTTTCCAAGATATTGTCCCGAGTGGTGCTTAACCAAGGTATCCTCAAATTTCCAATCTTGATCATAAAGGTTATCGATCACTCTAGTTCTCAATGATTATGTTGTTCTTGATCACACAAACAATAATCACCCCTTACATCTTCTCAGTGCTCTAGGTTCTACAGGATGCCGAACAATAATCCCACATAGGTTGAAGCATACCAAATGTCCGCTCTATATTTTTCATGCAATCCTCTTGCTCTTTCAGGAATCTCTTACATTTATCTTCTTCATGATTATAGATTATCTTGAAAAATATTGATCAAGAAGGATAGATGTCATTAGGGATGTAGAAGGACGTCTGTATATGCATCCAGATATGTCCCTTAACTTGTTCTAGCTAATCTATGTACTCATTATTTTTAAATTAGTCTGTTCCATGCGTATACAGTTGTCCGCCACGTCCAACCGGACAGGCGGCTTGCATGTCTAGATATCATTAACTAGATAATATCCCTTACTGTAATGATTACCATGGATCTCACAGGTAACATCAGGAGAATTGCCTTATGCAAACCTAGCGAATAACGACGAGTGTTGATGCATGTTGACATCATTATTCGATCCTGACATGCCAATGAGTGCCAAACTCATAGATCATGTGAATACTGTGCACCTGTCCACGTGCCCTTTAAACTGCTCTTGTAAAAAAAGATAGTTCATCCACTCTCGACACATATAGTCTATTTTGTAATGGGTCAATTTTTAGGAGAAGATACATATTTTATGTTACATATCTTGGGAGAGAAGTTGTGAAACGGATCATTTTTAGACTAATAACTGTGAAAATGTCCTCTCTGGCCATGCGTCCATGCGCCCACATGCATGGCTGAATTGGCTAAAGCGGCTGAATTTAGCAGTAGAAATGCTCCCAAAAATACTCCCGTCGAACACACATGTGGACAAGAAAGGACATAACGGTCTCAGCCTGCCCAAATGTACAAATTCGAACATATTTGATGTTCAAATTGGGTCACGCAGTTGGGACTCTCGAAAGGAAAACACACAGTTATGGTCGGAGGCTCGCGCGTGCTCTAACCTCCGTCTCCTGCGCGTGACACGTGTCCTGCTCTCCGATGAAAACAAAGCGGCACACGACATGTAGTGGGTCCCACCTATTTCCTCCCATCGTTATCCTCTCCCACAGTGACCGCGATTTGACTCGTCAATGCCCATTGTCATGGACTTGAGTTTTGGAGAAGGAGGGGACACTGGAGATCGCGGAACGGCTAACGGACAAGCAATACGGGATACGGTGTTTACCCAGGTTCAGTCCTTCAGAGGGAAAACCCTACTCCTGCTTGTATGCTCTTGATTAATGGCGGAACCGAAGGTTACAGGGGTGTGCAGATTGGATCTGGCGTTGTGTATGCTAGGTTATGATGTGTGTCCAGATCTGTAGATCTGTTGTGGCGGTGGAGAGATATTAGGTCGTGTCCTCCTTGTTGGACCCTTCTAGCATTTATATATGGGGAGGCTAGGTCTCAGGTACTAATACGAGTTCGTTATAAGTTAGATTCAAACTCTAGTCTTGAGATTTTCTTGTCTTGTGCGTTTGGGAGTCCTTGTCCATATGGGCTTCGTATCAGCCGAACCATCATGGACGTCATGGATCTTGGCAGGTCGTCGAGTGGGCCTTCTGTTGAGCCACACTAGGTAGCCTGTAGTCGGGTGCCTATTGGGCATACCCATGTGAGTAGGCCCCGAGTGTCCATCTGAATCGTAGATTTCGATGGATAGTTAGTTGTCTTGAATCTTGCATTTTATAGTCGAAGTCAACAGTTGTGCTCGAGTGCGAAGCACTTCACCCAGAAGTTCACTGGGGTCAACCAATGAGTTCGGTTGTTGAAAAGGAGTTGACATTATGGACATAGTCAACACAATGGACTATAGGGTGCGCAGCCAGCGCTCCTTATGAGAGTAGCCCATGAGTGTCCGTTCGAGTCATACACTCAAGCATAGACTTGTATTCGTCGGTTGCATATACACATCGATCTAGAAGTTCTTTGGATGATCTTTCGAATGTCGTTAATGCCGGCACTTTTATGAATGTGTGACCAGCGAATGCGCGATCAGCGCTCCCTATGGAAGTAGCCCCCGAATCCTTAGTCGAATCTTTGATTTGAGTGAGGAATCGGAGCATGACACTCGAAGATCTTGTATGTGTGCAACCAGTGCTCCATCTTGGAGTAGCCCCCAAGTGTCTGGCTGAGTCATAGACTCGAGCAGAGACTCAAGTCTTGTATCTTGTAGACGCAGTCGACAATCATGTGAGGAGAAACCACTGACCCGGAAGTGCATCGAGTCAGCGTCTCACGTGTAAGGATCCAAGAGTCGACGTCGAGGAGTCACGCGATGTTTATCCGAAAGGACTCGACGTTGCGGATGAAGGCGACGTCATTGCTTACGTTGGGTGCGTGACCATTGTCGTGTCTATGTAGCATCAAGCGGTACAACCATCCGAGGACGGACTCGAGTCGGGTCTTAAGTTTATGGCGTAGCCAGTTGTTTCGTCGACTCCTGTTGGAGGACCCGATAGAACAGCTCGATGTACTCGACGTCCTTGTAGGCTGCAGAAAACATAAAGAATTGTGAAGTACTTGTATCTTGTAAAGAATATTTGCATGTTGTCTTATGAAGTAAAATTCTGGTATCAATCGATTTGACACTTTTTACTGTATGCTAGGCCTTTTCGTTATCCTGATTACCCTTAGTCTCAGTACCTTTCCGAGGTACCCGGAGTTCAAGGATTCGATGATCAGGCAGAATCAGCTACTCGGGCTGTCGTGTATTAAATGCTCGAGTGCGCGGATTCGACAGCACATTAGGTTACTCAAAGAGGGCGCAACCCCCGAGTGTGTCGAGTGCGATTAAGGTAAGAAAAAAATCAATTCTGAGTAGAGAACTTAGCTTCGTTGGTTGTCAACAAGGTGAACATAACACGAGATCTAATCTGATCGGCAGATTGCGGGAGTCGATGCGACCTGTGGGTCACATTCGTGGGAGCCGATGCGACCGTAGGGTCACCACAGTCGAAGACCGTAGTGGGTCACCATAGTTGAAGACCATAGAGGATCGCCTCAGTCAAAGAGTGTAGCAGGTCATCGGGATTGAAGACCACAACGAGTCACCAAAGTCGAAGGAGCCTCCGGATCGCCAGAGAAGATGCGACGGGGGGGGGGGGTCACGGTAACAAAAACTAGTTTGGTCGGATGGAGTCGACGAAGTTGATGCGGGCGACGAGTTGTGCAGTGGATGGAGTCGAAGCAGCAGACCATAATCATAGCAGCGAATGGTTGCCGGAGTCGGTGGTGGTAGCGAGCTCCACTTCCAAAGATTGCCGCAGTCAAAGACCGCAACGGGTCACCGCATCCGAAGAATGCAACGAGTCACCACAGCCGAAGACCACACAGTTCGCCGAAGCTAATGGCAGCAGTGGATCACGGGACGAAGTCGAAGACTCGGCAGGTCGGTGGATTCAAAGAACACAGCAGATCACCGAAGCCGAAGGAGATAGCGACTCGTTGAAGTCGAAGAACGTAGCGAGTCGCTGGATCCAAAGACTGCAGCGGGTCTCCAAAAACAAGGGAAACCCCTGAGTCACTGATACGTCCAATTTGCATTACCATTCTATATCATAATTTGCCACTATTCATTGATATATTTCATATTAAGAGGGGTTACTTATGTCTTTTCATGTGTTTTTGCATGTTGGATGATTCTTGGAGGATGAACTGTGAGAGTCAGGATTCTAATGGAAAAAGAGGTGTTTCAATGCAATTTCGCAAAGATCAGAAAAATACCAGAAAAATTACGGAAAATCATATTTTCCCAGAAGACGAAGGAAGCCAGAAGGGGAGGCGGAGATGGGCCACCCCTGCCCCGCGCCTACAGGGGTGTGGCCCACCTCTGGCTCCGCCTTCTCGGCTATATCTTTCCTCGAAACACTAAAACAGAGACAGCGACTACAAAAAGATTCCACCACCTCTAAGGGGCGGAAAACACCGAGAGAGAAAGAGCTCTCCGGCAAACAGATTTCTGCCAGGGAAATTCCTGTCCCGAAGAGGGGAGATCGTCGCCATCAACACCCTCATCAAGCTAGACTTCATCGGGATCATCATCATCCACACCATCATCTCCACCAGCACCATCATCACAAATCCATCCCGCTGTAACAATTGTGTTGAATACTTGCATAGTTCTTAGGGGAAACTTTCCCGGTGTTGATTACTATTGTAGTTGATGCTTTGTGTGGAACCATTGGAATATTGTTTATGTTCAGATTGTTATCCATCACCATATCATCTTTGATCTTGATCCATATGATGTCTTGTGAGTAGTTTGTTTGGTTCTTGAGGACATGGGAGAAGTCATGTTGTTAGTAGTGGATTTGTGTTGAGATATTATTCAATGGTTTAGTATTTAAGTTGTGGTGCTATTCTTCTAGTGGTGCCATGTGAATGTAGACTACATGATACTTCACCATTTATGGGACTAGGGCAGTGCATTGTGTATTTGGCTACTAATTGTGGGGTTGCCGGAGTGATAGAAACCTGAACCCCCGTTAGGACACCATTGCACAAGGGAGCGTAGATCTCAGAGTTTAAAGCTGTGGTTAGGTTTATATATTAATTGCTTTCATGTAGTTGCGGATGCTTGTAGGGGGTTTAATCACAAGTATGTATTAGTCCAAGTAAGGTCTTATACACCCAATTTGCATCACCACTCTATATCATAATTCACCTATATTCATTGATATTTGTCTTATTATGAGGTATTACTTAAGGGTTTTCATCTGTTTATGCATGTTGGATGATTCTTGGAGGATGAACTGCCGGAGTCTGGATTCTGATGGAAAAGAAAGCATTTTGGTGCAATTTCGTGAAGATCAGAAAAATATCAAAAAAATATGGAAACATATTATTTTACCAGAAGACGAAGGAAGCCAGAAGAAGGAGGGAAGAGGGGTCACAGGGGGGCCACACCCTCCCTAGGCGCGGGCCCACCTGGCCCCATGCCTAGGGCAGGTGTGGCCCACCTGCCTGGCCTCCGACTCTCCCCCTTCACCTATATCTTTCCTACAGAACCCTAAGTCTCAGGGCGCAACCACAGATAGATTTCTGCCGCCTCTGGGGGGCGGAAAACACCGAGAGAGAAAGATCTCTCCGGCAGATAGATTTCTGCCGGGGGATATCCTTCCTAGAGAGGGGATATCGTTGCCATCAACACCGTCATCAATCTAGGCTTAATTGGGATCATCATCATCACCATCTACACCATCATCTCCACCAGAACCATCATCACCACTTCGTCCTGCTGTAATAATTGTGTTGGATATTGCTTTAGTTCTTAGGGGAAAATTTCCCGGTGTTAATTACTTTTGTAGTTGATGCTTGTGAGTAGAACCATTGGATTATTGTTTATGTTCAGATTGTTATCCATGACCAGATCATCTTTGATCTTGATCCATATGATTTCTTGTGAGTAGTTCGTCTAGTTCTTGAGGACATGGGAGAAGTCATATTGTTATTAGTGGATCTGTGTTGCGTTATTATTCAATGGTTAGTATTTAAGTTGTGGTGCTATTCTTCTAGTGGTGTCATGTGAACGTCGACTACATGACACTTCACCATTTATGGGCCTAGGGGAATGCATTGTGTATTTGGCTACTAATTGTGGGGTTACCGGAGTGACATAAACCTAAACCCCCGTAAGGACATCATTGCATAAGGGAGCGTAGGATCTCAAAGTTTAAGGTTGTGGTTAGATTTATATCTTAATTATTTTCCTGTAGTTACGGATGTTTGCAGGGAGTTTAATCACAAGTATGTATTACTCCAAGTAAGGTCGATACATTAGCACAGGTTCACCCACACAACACTTACAACACCAAAGAAGAGTACTCAGCTATTTGAAGCAAAAGCACTTGACAGAATTCCCATGTGTCCTCGAGAATGTTTGGTCCTTATAAGTATTTCCACCGGCTTGTCCTTTGCTAAGAAAGGATTGGGCCACTTGCTATGTTTGTTCTTTGTTACTTGCTCTTTGTTTTGTTGCCTTATCAGAAAACCACTAAAAATCCATTTGCTAAGTATTCACAGGGATTTCCTGCTCCATACCACTGTTCAACACCTTCTACTCCTCGTTGGGATCGACACTCCTATTTATCAAAAGTACTACGATACACCCCCTATACTTGTGGGTCATCAAGACTATTTTCTGGCGCCGTTGCTGGGTAGTGAAGCGCTATTGAAGAGGGGAACTGGTAAAGGAAACTTCTACTGTGAGTATTGCTTTTTGTTACTATTTGTTACTTTTTTCGAACATGGATAACCCACTTGGTTTTCTGTTTGGGAAAACTACTACCGCTGCTAGGGTAGTATATGAACCACCTCCAGTTGAGATAGATCCTTTTATGATACCTACAAGTATTGTTAATCATGTTATGGATAATTATTATTTTGGGGATGGAACTGTCCATCCCGATGATCACTTGCTTTTTATCCATGAATTATGAGGGTTGTTTAAGTGTGCAGGTATCACAATTAAACAGGTGAAGAAGAAGTTACTCTCCATATCCTTGAAAGGGAGAGCTGAAGAATGATATAAGCTGCTGAAGAATGGACAATCCATGGAATGAGAGGAGATGGCATCTCTCTTTTACTCCAAATTTTATCCTCCCAGTGAAATTCATAAGGATAGAAATCTTATATATAACTTTTGGCCTCGTGATGGAGAGAGTACAGCTCAAGCTTGGGGGAGATTGAAGTTACTAATGCTTAAATGTCCTATTCATGAACTCCCTAACAATAGTATTATCAATAACTTTTATGCTAGGCTCTCTCTTCATGATAAAGATTTACTAGATGCTTATTGTGTTGGATCATTCACACGTATGAAGGAAGAAGCTAAATGGGATCTACTAGACCGTATTCAAGAGAACACTGAAGCTTGGGAGAATGACAAAGGAAGAAAGTCAGGTATAAACTATGATTATGAATGTATTAAATCTTTTATGGGAACTGATGACTTCCGTGATATTAGTAATGAGTTTGGTCTTGATTCCCAAAGTATTGCCAACTGTTTTAAGTCTTTTGCCTCTTACATAGAAATTCCCAAGAAGAAGTGGAACAAGTACCATGCACCTTATAAAGATGTTGTTAGTCATGTTCCTGTTAGAAGTACTCAAGTTTGTACTACTAATCATATTGTGCCTGAACCTTATGTTGAGAAAATACCTTTGCCAGCTAAGGTGAAGGAGTATTCTATGACGATTAGTGCAAATAGCAAAGGTACAAAGAAAACCGTGGAGCCTGTTGAGCAATTGAATATTGAACATGTGGTAGCTATTGTGAAAGATCTTGTCACTAGCAATATAGAGGATGAGCATATTGTCTTCTGTGAAGACGCTTATAATATTATTTCTCATCCTAGTAAAGCTAGAAAAGCTAGTGTTGATGTGCTTTCTGTTAAAATTGGTGATCATTGCTACTATGGTTTATGTGATATTGGTGCTAGTTCTAGTGCTATTCCTTATGAGCTTTACAGGGAAATTATACATGAAATTGGTCCTTGTGAGCTTGAGGACATTGATTTGGTTCTTCACCTTGCAAATAAGGAGACCATTTGCCCCATTGGATTTGTAAGAGATGTGGAGGTTCTTTGTGGTAAGATTAAGTATCCTGCTGATTTTCTAGTGCTTAATTCAGCAGCTAGCAAAACTTATCCTGTCATTTTTGGTAGACCTTTCTTGAACACTTGTGGAGCTATTATTGATTGTAAGAAGGAAAAAGTTTTAACTAAGTTTGATGGAGATTCTTATGAGTTTAAATTTTCCAAATTTTCTAAAGCTCCTTGTGAAAATAGCTTGCCTAATAAAGATTTCAGGATGGAACAACTTGCTTCTATTGATCAAGTCTATGACCTTGGACCTCTTTTTAATGACTGTAAGTATTCTTATTCTGATGATAAATTTGTTGCCAGTGATAGTTATGTTTTCAACTTTATTCAAAGTGATACTGAAAGTTATTATGAGAGAGGGAAACATGGTTTTATACATCTCAATAATGTTAAGTTTTCCCATTTTCTGTTGAAAGCTTTGAAATTGCATTTGTTTTGTCTTCCTATGCTAGTGGCTTTTTGTTTCAACAATTCGTTTTCTCATGATACCCCCATGCATAGGAAGTGGGTTAGACTCAAGTGTGTTGGTTATTTGCTTCTTGATGCTCTTTTTCACTCCAGATTTATATCTCCTTTGTGAGCATCTTTGAAACTCTCAAGCCTAACTTAAAGGCCTTAAAGAAAAGTACTTGTTCAGAGATAACCCAAGAGTTTTGTCGAGTCTTGGAAGGTATTACCTCAGTAATAACCGCTCCTTATCCTTTTTGTTTTGGTTTTTGTGTCAAGTTCAACTACTTTTGTGAAGTAGGGGAGTTGTGAAAAGTGGCTGTCCTGGGATAGATTTTTGTGCTGTATTGTAAAAATTCGTGAGGAAGCTCAGTACTTCGGATGGGGCTGCATTTTTCTGAGCTTGTTCTCCAAGTTTTACCCAACTTTCATCAGTTCAGCACTTTTTTATTTGAGCAACAGAAGGTCTTCAAAAAAATCAATCTTTACCTACTAGTCTGTTTTGACAGATTTCTACCTTCATTTGCATTTGCCTCTTACAGAAGCTTTTGTTTTTATGGGTTTTCATTTGAAGTGTGTACCTAAAGGTTTATTGTTTTTGCTTACACTAATGTTGTCATTGAGTTTGTGCAAGGGTTTTGTATGAAGGAAATTTTCAGCAGAAAGAGAAAAGAAATCTGCAGAGTTCGTCTTTGAATAGGTAAAAGTGGGGAAAACCGAAGGTTCGTGAAACTCCAATATTTTTATATTTTTTTGATGTTTTTAATACATAAGGAAGACTACGAGATGAAACATAGGAGGAATCGGAGTCCGGGGTGGAAAGACCCACCCAGGCCGTGCCCGGGGAGGGGTGGGGTGTTTCCCCCTCGAACTCCGCCTCCGCCTCTTTTCTGTATCAGAACCTTACTTATGCCCTGAAACTTCGTAATATATAACCCCTCGGATCCCTGAGGTTCGTGCATCATGTTCTCGTCATGTTTTCATTTCAATCTATTTCTGTCAGGAAATCTTCTCAAGTTTAGAGCACCATGGTCTCCGCCAACGACAAAGGCAAGAAGCCCGTGGAGGATATAAAGTTGGAAGAACAAACCTCCGCAGGGGCAAGGGGAAGGAAACCCACTTTGGTAGGAGCAATTAACACTGGGGATGATTTTTCTCGTAACATGCAGGGAATCATAGCTTGATCGGACTTGAATCTTGCCCAGGCGTGAGGCCCTTCGAACAACTGACGAGTTTTGTGCTAAGTACCGTGCTTTGAGGATGAAGGTGGATATTCTTCAAGAGGAGAATAACAGGCTTCATAAGATGCTGGAGGATTTTTTTATCCTTGACAAGAGAACACCACCACCACCGAAGGAGTAATCCATCATCAGGTTTGGCATCCCCTTGGCTTGTTCCAAGCTTGGGGGAGTGTCGCGGTATCACCACCATTATCTTTTATCTTATACCTTTTTACTAGATTCATATCTTTGGTAGAGAGGTTATCTTATAGTTTGGTTTGCATGTGGAAGTATCTCTCCTTTAGTTGATTATCTATGTATCCCTTGGTGTGAGTGCCTTTATTGGAATATTAATGAGAAGTTTCATCTTTTACTTTTTGCACTTATTATTTTTAGTTTGCAATCTCTATTATATGATGGATCTTGTTGATCAGTATTGGCATTAATTTGGGAGCATCAAGTGGATCTAAATTGGTTTTGGCAAATTGAGCTCTGGTCAGTAGCAATACTTTTTGAGATTTGAAAGAAAAAGAGAAAAATCTTACAGGTATTTTGTATCATTTGTTTTCTTGTTGGCTCATAAGCTTAGTATTCTTTATTTAAGATCTTTTGTGTCTTCAAGGAAGACTGCATGTTTGGCTTTATTACTTGTATGTTTGCTTGTTTCTTTCAACTCCCTTGCTTCCTACCCAGCCTTGCTAGCCAAAAACCTGTTTTGAGAAGTCATACTTCTCATGTTTCCAAACCCTTTAACCAAAACCTTTGCCATTTGTGTACACCATATCTACCTAGTAGCTTTTGCTATTCCTAGCAAATTCTCAAGCTTCGTATACCATTCGAATTAAAAAAGTATTTTGTTATGTGAAAACTAGTTAGTAAAGCTCTCACGAACTTGATGGCACACTTTATTTCTTGCCCCTAATAGACTTGAACCATTGTGCCATCAAAGTTGTATATGCTTGCATCTATACGTTGGAATTAGCAGAACCGTGCTGTCAGGGGAACGTTTTCAACATTGCACCTATAATTTTTGTACTCAGTTGATGTCATGCTCTTTTGTCTATGGATGTCAACTGTGTGAAATAAAGAGGGGACTTGTAAGTCCATAGAGTTTTTATTCTGTGTTAGAGAAACGTCTAGAAACTTGCAGCATCACCATAGTGAGCTAAGCCATGCTTAATCATGGTGGAAACTTGCAGCATCACCATAGTGAGCTATCTATGAAGCATCCTTAATAAAAATCTATGCACATGGTAAATAAAAAGATCGTTGAGATGCTCATTGTCTGCTTGCCTTGTCATTTTGGTTGTGGGAAAGCTCTTGTACCAGGTGCAAGGGGTACCCCGTTGGTGGTTCTCAATGATATGCAAATACTTACAATGACAAGAACTTACCTGGGCCCAAAGTTGAGTAGCATGAGGAGTGGCCCTCATATTCAAGGACATGAGATTGCCAACTTATATTTCATCAAGCATATACTCCATCTTTGCGCACTTTAAACTTAATCATCTCAAGATGCCTATGATAGGGGCAATGAGGGCTCAAAGCTAGTAAGTACCATAATCTTTTGGAAGCTCTTTATGACTTGTAATCCCTGCTACCCTCTATAAAAGTACCTTTATCCTAGTTACCAAGTTGAGTCAGTAAACCTACTTCCTCTCTATCTCCAGCAATCATTTGAGTTGTTGTGTTTCAAGCATTCATATGGTGATTTATTAAATCATGTTATTTATCTTACTTGTTTGCACAAAACTCTTATCTATTGAGTATTACTTTGAAAAGCTTTCACTTGTGAAAAACCTTTTGAGCAAAGAGTGCTCATGTTTTGAAACTTCTACAAAAAGCTTTTGTGAAACTGTTTGCCAGGTGTTCTCTAACCAAGAACAAGTTTGCCAATTCCAATTATGATTTATCTTTATGCATCTCTATTGTGACTGTTGTACTTGGTTGCAAGCAAAGTTATATAATGGTGAGTTGCTTTCTTCTATGAGTTGTGCAATGGTAAGTGTGATGCTTCTTGTTCGTATTCTTTTATCGACACTTCACTCCATAAACCTGTGTACATGTTCTGAGCTCGATGTTAAGCAGGGACAAGCGAAGTCTAACAGGGGAGTTGATACGCCCAATTTGCATCACCACTCTATATCATAATTCACCTCTATTCATTGATATTTGTCTTATTATGAGGTATTACTTATGGCTTTTCATCAGTTTATGCATGTTGGATGATTCTTGGAGGTTGAACTGCCGGAGTCTGGATTCTGATGGAAAAGGAGTTTCGGTGCAATTTCGCGAAGATCAGAAAATACCAGAAAAAATGGAAACATATTATTTTACCAGAAGACGGAGGAAGACAGAAGGAGGAGCGAAGAGGGGCCGCATGGGGCCCACACACCCCCTAGGCGCGGGCCCACCTGACCCCGCGCCTAGGGCAGGTGTGGCCCACCTGCCCGGCCTCCGACTCTCCCCCTTCGCCTATATCTTCCCTATGGAACCCTAAGTCTCAGGAAGCGACCACAGGTAGATTTCCGCCGCCTCTGGGGGGCGGACAACACTGAGAGAGAAAGATATCTCCGGCAGATAGATTTCTGCCAGGGGAATTCCTTCCCAGAGAGGGGATATCGTCGCCATCAACACCGTCATCAAGCTAGGCTTCATCGGGATCATCATCATCACCATCTACACCAGCATCACCACCAGCACCATCATCACCACTCCGTCCCGCTGTAACAATTGTGTTGGATATTTCTTTAGTTCTTAAGGGAAACTTTCCCGGTGTTAATTACTATTGTAGTTGATTCTTGTGAGTGGAACCATTGGATTATTGTTTATGTTCAGATAGTTATCCATTACCATATCATCTTTGATATTGATACATATGATGTATTGTGAGTAGTTCGTCTAGTTCTTGAGGACATGGGAGAAGTCATGTTGTTATTAGTGGATCTGTGTTGAGTTATTATTCAATGGTTAGTATTTAAGTTGTGGTGCTATTCTTCTAGTGGTGTCATGTGAACGTCGACTACATGACACTTAACCATTTATGGGCCTAGGGGAATGCATTGTGTATTTGGCTACTAATTGTGGGGTTACCGGAGTGACAGAAACTTAAACCCCCATTAGGACACAATTGCATAAGGGAGCGTAGGATCTCAGAGTTTAAGGTTGTGGTTAGATTTATATCTTAATTACTTTCCTGTAGTTACGTATGTTTGCAGGGGGTTTAATCACAAGTATGTATTAGTCCAAGTAAGGTAGGTACATTAGCACAGGTTCACCCACACAACACTTACAACACCAAAGAAGAGTACTCAGCTATTTGAAGCGAAAGCAGTTGACAGAATTCCCATGTGTCCTCGAGAACGTTTGGTCCTTATAAGTATTTCCACCGGATTTTCCTTTGCTAAGAAAGGACTAGGACACTTCCTGTATTTGTTCTTTGTTACTTGCTCTTTGTTTTTTTCCTTATCAGAAACCTGCTAAAAATTCGTTTGCTAAGTATTCCCTGGGATTTCCTGCTCCATACCGTTGTTCAACACCTTCTGCTCCTTGTTGGGATCGACACTCCTATTTATCAAAAGTACTACTATACACCCCCTATAATTGTGGGTGATCATGGCCGTTAAATTAGCGCAAGTTGACCCACACAACACTTACAACACCAAAGAAGACTGCTCAGCTATTTGAAGTGAAAGCACTTGACAGAATTCCCATGTGTCCTCGAGAAAGTTTGGTCCTTATAAGTATTTCCACCGGCTTGTCCTTTGCTAAGAAAGGATTGGGACACTTGCTGCAATTGTTCGTTGTCTTTATTACTTGCACTTTGTTTCTGTGCTTAATCAGAAAACCCCTAAAAATCCGTTTGCTAAGTATTTACAGAGATTTCCTGCTCCATACCACTAGTCAACACCTTCTTCTCCTCGTTGGGATCGACACTCCTATTTATCGAAAGTAATATGATACACCCCCTATACTTGTGGGTCATCAAGACTATTTTCTGGCACCGTTGCCGGGGAGTGAAGCTCTATTGAAGAGTGGAACTGGTAAAGGGAATTTCTACCGTGAGTATTGCTTTTTATTTTTGTTTGTTACTTTGTTTCCAATATGGATAACCCACTTGGTTTTCTGTTTGGGAAAACTACTACCACTGTTAGGGTACTAGATGAACCACCACCTGTTGAGATAGATCCTTTTAAGATACCTACAAGTATTGTTGAACGTGTTATGGATAATTATTATTTAGGGGATGGAACTGTCCACCCTGGTGATCATTTGCTTTTTATCCATGAATTATGCGGGTTGTTTAAGTGTACAGGTAAGACAACTGAACATGTGAAGAAGAAGTTACTCTCTATATCCTTGAAAGGGAGAGCTGGAGAATGGTATAAGCTACTGAAGAATGGGCAATCCATGGAATGGGAGGAAATAGTACCTCTCTTTTATTCGAAGTTTTATCCTCCCAGTGAAATTCATAAGGATAGCAATCTGATATATAACTTTTGGCCTCGTGATGGAGAGAGTATAGCTCAAGCTTGGGGGATATTGAAGTTACTAATGCTTAAATTTCCTATTCATGAACTCCCTAACAATATTATTATCAATAACTTTTATGCTAGGCTTTCTCTTCATGATAAAGATTTACTAGATGCTTTTTGTACTGTATCATTCACACGTATGAAGGAATACGCTAAATGGGATCTCCTAGACCATATTCAAGAGAACACTAAAGCTTGGGAGGATGACAAAGGGAGAAAGTCAGGTATAATATATGATTATGAATGCATTAAATCTTTTATGGAAATTGATGACTTCCATGATATTAGTAATGAGTATGGTCTTGACTCTCAAGTTCTTGCAAAATGTTTTAAGGCATTTGCCTCTTATATTGAAATTCCTAAAAAAGAGTGGGACAAGTACCATGCTCCATATAAAGACATTCTTACCCATACTCCTGCTAGCATAGAAGTTTGTACTATTGATCATATTTTCCTGAACCTTATGTTGATAAAATACCTTTCCCATCTAATGTAAAGGAGTATTCTATGATGATTAGTGCAAATAACAAAGGTACAAAGAAAACTGTGGAACCTGATGAGCAAATGAATACTGAACCTGTGGTAGGTATTGTGAAAGATCTTCTCACTAGAAATATAGAGGATGAGCACATTGACTTATGTGAAAATGCTTCTAATATTATTTCTCATCCTCATTAAGCTATAAAATCTAGTTTCCCTATGCTTTATGTTAAAATTGGTGATCATTGCTACTATGGTTTATGTGATATTGGTGCTAGTTCTAGTGCTATTCCTTATGTGCTTTACAGGGAAGTTGTGCATGAAATTGGTCCTTGTGAGCTTGAGGACATTGATGTGGTTATTCACCTTGCTAATAAGGAAACCATTTGCCCCATTGGTATTGTAAGAGATGTGGAGGTTCTCTGCGGTAATATTATGTATCCTGCTGATTTTCTAGTGCTTAATTCAGCAGCTAGCAAAACTTGTCCTATTATTTTGGTAGACCTTTCTTGAACACTTGTGGAGCTATTATAGATTGTAAGAAGGATAAAGTTTTAACTAAGTTTGATGGATATTCTTATGAGTTTAACTTTTCCAAATTTTCTATAGCTCCTTGTGAAGATAGTTTGCCTAATGAAGATTTCAGGATGGAACAACTTGCTTCTATTGATCTGGTTTATGACCTTGGTACTCTTTTTGGTGATTGTATGTATGCTCATTCTGATGATAAAGTTGTTTTCAGTGACAGTTATATTGTCAACTTTATTCAAGTTGCTACTGAAAGTTATTATGATAGAGGGAAACATGGTTTTATGCATCTCAATAATGTTAAGTTTCCCCGTTTTATGTTGAAAGCTTTGAATTTGCATTTGTTTTGTCTTCCTATGCTAGTGCCTTTTTGTTTCAACAATTTGTTTTCTCATGATACCCCCATGCATAGGAAGTGGGTTAGACTCAAATGTGTTAGTTATTTGCTTCTTGATGCTCTCTTTCATTTCAGATATTTATCTCCTATGTGAGCATCTTTGAAACTTTCAAGCCTAACTTAAAGGCATTAAAGAAAAGTACTTCTTGGGAGATAACCCAATAGTTTGGTCGAGTCTTAGATGTTAGTACCTCAGTAATAACCGCTCCTTATCCTTTTTGTTTTGGTTTTTGTGTCAAGATCAACTACTTTTGAGAAGTGGAGTTGTGAAAAGTGGCTGTCTTGGGACAGATTTTTGTGTTGAATTGTGAACATTTGTGAAGGAGCTCAGTACTTTGTATGGAGCTGTATTTTTCTGTGCTTGTTCTCCAAGTTGTTACCCAACTTTCATTAGTTTTGCACTTTTTTATTTGAGCAACAGAAGGTTTTCGAAAAAATCAATCTTTACCTGATGGTCTGTTTTGATAGATTTCTGCCATCATTTGCTTTTGCCTCTTTTATTGATTCCATTCCAGTTTCTTTTGGGGTTTTGGAAAGGAGTTGCTACAGTAGCTTTTATTTTGATGGATTTCAGTTGAAGTGTGAACCTAAAGGTTTATTTTTTTTCTTACACTAATGTTGCCATTGAGGTTTGTGTAATGCCTTGTGAGCAAAGAAATTTCCAGGAGAAGGAGAAAAGGAATCTGCATAGTTCGTCTTTGAATAGGTAAAAGTGGTGAATACAGAAGGTTCGTGAAAACCCTATATTTTTATATTTTTTGATGTTTTTATTACATACAGAAGGTTACGAAACGAAACAGAGGAGGAAACAGAGGCCAGGGTGGCCACACCGACCCTAGGTGCGGGCCCCAGCTGGCCGCGCCTGGAGGGGGTGTGAGCCCCCTGAGCTCCGTCTCCGCCTCAGTTTCACACCAATACCTTCCTTATGCTTTGAAACTTCATAATATATAACCCTTCTGGTCTCCCCGAGGTTTGTGTATCGTGTTCTCGTCGTGTTTTCGTTTCGATCTATTTCTGTCAGGAAATCTTCTCAAGTTTAGAGCGCCATGGTCTCCGCCAATTACAAAGGCAAGAAGCCAGAGGAAGATGATCCTCAAAACCCCAAGGAGGAGGAGATTTTTTAGGGGATGAAGAAAACATGGAGGAGGATGAGCATCCAGACACACGCGCTACCGTCGCAAGCATTGGAGTGGTGGCAAATCCTACCAAGCTCAGGAGAACAACACGGATGTCCACAGGAGGGAAAACCCCACGTCATATCCTCGCTCCACGGTCACCTCCTCCACATACCAAGAATCCCTTCCATACTCTTATACATTAGCAACAATACCAACATGTTCCTAAAGGTAACTTGCCCTCGGTTTGGGATCTACCTCGCTCTAACCATGCAGGGAAGGAACACATTAAGAAGGAATAGTGGGGAAAGAATAGCAAGGACTAGAACTCTCGGTACGATATGATCATGAACCACATTGAGCAAAATTCGGAGTTGATTCGTACTCCGACCTTCGAGATTGCGGATTTGAGGAAACTGATTGAGGAGCTTATCAAGAGAACACCACCACCACCGAAGGAGTAATTCGTCATCAGGTTTGGCATCCCCTTGGATTGTTCCAAGCTTGGGGGAGTGTCGTCGTATCACATCATCATATTTTATCTTATACCTTCTTAGTAGATTCATATCTTTGGTAGAGAAGTTATCTTATAGGTTGGTTTGCATTGTGGAAGTATCTCTCCTTTAGTTTCTTTGTATTCCTTAGTGTGAGTGCCTTTATGGAATATTAATGAGAAGTTTCATCTTTTACTTTTTGCACTTCTTATTTTAGTTTGCAATCTCTATTATATGATTGATCTTGTTGATCAGTATTGATATCACTTTGGGAACATCAAGTAGATCTAAATTAGTTTTGGCAAACCGAGCTTTGGTTAGTAGCAACACTTTTTGAGGTTTGAAAGGAAAAGAGAAAACGCTTACAGGTATTTTGTATCATTTATTTTCTTTCTTGATTGGCTCATAAGCTTAGTATTCTTTATTTAAGATCTTTTGTGTCTTCAAGGAAGATTGCATGTTTGGCTTTATCACTTGTAGGTTTGCTTGTTTCCTTAAACTCTTTTGCTTGCTACACAACCTTGCTAGCCAAAAATCTGTTTTGAGAAGGCATACTTCTCATGCCTCCAACCCCTTTGAACCAAACATGTTCCATTTAAGTCCACCATATCTACCTATTAGCATTATTGCTATTCCAAGCAAATTCTCAAGCTTCATCTATCTTTCGAATAAAAAAGTATTTTGTTATGTGAAAACTAGTTAGTAAATCTCTCACGAACTTGATGGCACACCTTATTTTCTTTCCCCTAATAAGCTTGAACCATTGTGTCATCGAAGTTGTATATGCTTGCATCTATATGTTGGGAGTAGCAGAACCGTGTTGTCACGGGGAACGCTTTTGCGGTGACCCACTATACCACTGCATGATGTAGTACACTATAGTCGTTGGCATAACACCAATGGAACACCGTTCCATTTGCATTATATCCCTCAGAGTGGTACAACAGAAACATCGCGGGTCCAAGACATTACTTTAGATTACATATAACATATTACAAAGGTCCAGAGAACTTCCTCGAACAGTGAGGAATATTATACAGAAAGAACCAGAAAGATCCACTTGGAGTTTACCTTAGAAGTACTACTATTAGTATATGTATAAGGCTTGGAAGTACTACAATCGTATTGTTCTGTTGGGGGGATGACCCTAGGTAGGGTCAAGATAGCGGAAAGAAGGAAGGAACCTTTCTTACAATAGGCCGAATTATAAGCTAAGTCGACCGAGCTTCCAAGGTTCGGCCGAATGAGCCATGGCTTGGCGAGAATAGAGTGATTAACACCTTACTTGGCCGACGTGTGAGCTAAGTAGGCTGAGTAAGATTGATCAGCTCATATGCAGGTGGAGGCCGAACCGAGTTATGCGAGGCGAGGCCGAGTAACGGGAAACTTGTAGGAGAAGGAGAAGGATCCTAGAGTCAAACCCTAGATACTAGCTAGGATGAATCTACACAGGGCCAAGCGCTAAGGACAAGAGCAGAGCCGCAGAGGGGCAGACAAGCGTCATGGAGGTGACAGTGGGGATGCCCGAGGATCACATGTGGGGGTCTCTGGATCTTTGCCGCCGATAGAAGGGGGACACTGAAATGAGTCCGCCAAGTTACCACTTTGGGACAAGCATATTCCAAGAATATGCTTGCCCCGTCAGCCCTAGGAGGAACCAAGGGACCCCTTTATAAGGAGGGGCACAGGTTCCTGGAGGAGGGATCGATTCATTTGAGACTAGAGGGCTCCCGCAGTAGTCTTTTCCCTCCTCTCTCCAATACAGCTCTAGGAGAACTTGTAACTTGATTGAGGAGAAATAAAGATCCATGTTCTAGTCAGTTGTGTGTAGAAATCACTACATCTTCCCTCCCCAGATCCCACTAGAATCCATTGGCCCCATACTTTAGCCTACCCATGGCATCTGCCGTGCCACCACCACGACTTTTGGCGCCCACCATGGGGCCAGCAGCGGTGCTAGCTGGAGTCAAGATCCGGACGGGAAACTTCATCCACACCGGCGAGCGGGTTGTTTCTGGCCTAGTCCAGAGATTTGATATCTGGGACTACGTCAGTGATAACGCTGGCAGTTTCAGGAGCCGAGCGCCCCCGTGCAACGGCATCTTCATCAACTTGGGCGCTCACAAGATCTACATCGGCATAGACACCTCTTGCGTCTACACGCACCGAGTCATCCATGCATGAGATCCTCCCCTCAGCGTTGCCAACGGTCAGCGTGGCGTTCGCCCCGCAGGCAGCATCGACGTGATGATGACGGCTCCAGTGCCAGCAGCAGGAGCAGGCGCAGGAGCAAGCAAAGACCCGACGGTAGGAGGACAGGTAACGACGAAGCAAGCTATAGATCCTCAGGTGTCCAGAGATGCCGAGGATCAGGAGGTAACGCCAAAAGCGGCAAGGGTAAGGTGGCCACCTCTGAAGAGGCCGGAGAATATCCTCCAGGCAACTATAGATAACTTGACTACCCATGTAGCGCCGATAGTTGACGCAAGCGCCTGAGGAGTTAGAAGAAACTAGACTAAAAGTGTTAGAGGAGGCAAAAAAGGTGTCGGCTTTGCAGGAATCCTTTAACAGGACCTTGCGAGAATATGCTAGAGCAAACAAGCTAGATACGGCCACAGACTGAGTAGATGATCTGAGGTTGAGAGGAAAGAACCTCATGAATGATATCAACAAAGAGCATGAAGCTCGACCAGGTGATTCGATTGACCCAGGTTTACCGAGGTATAGTACCCCGACAAAGAACCTCAGGGCGGCAAATGCAGCAGCCCTAGAATTGGAGGGATTAAGCGGGGAATCCTGGCAAAAGAAACAAGAAAGAGTAAATGAGCGGGTACGCATTGCGAACCAGCAGAATGAAGAAATTCTTAGGGCTAACCCGGCGAAGCCAGGAGCTTCTCGCATGGTTCATTCAGCAGGACCTGACCCCGCATTATCTGCGGCAGCGGCATCCTCACCCGGAAACAATGCGCGGAAAGACAAAGCAGTAACTTCGGGAAAGAGAAACAAGCAAATTGTTCTGTATGACCTGGCGATGGCCGGTAAGATCAATGAGAATACAGGCAATGGAAGCCGAGGTAACAACGGTGATAGAAACCCTGGTCATGCAAACAGAGAGCACAAAAACCTCAGAAGGGGAAACCATGAGAATAATAACCTGGCGGAAGGAAAGAGGTACCCTCCGCAGGATCATCAGCCGAGGCACGAACCTCGGCAAGAACGAGAAGCAAGACCAGCTCCACATAATCAGGAAAATGACATATACAATGATGGTTACTCAGAGATGGAATATGCAGAGCATGGTGGGCAAAACCACTATGGGGTGCAGGAGAGAGCTATCTATAGAAACTTGTCTTCAACTGACGCAATATTAAAGCTGGACAGGTTGTATTGGTCCGAGCTATTGGAATAACAGGGTCCGCCCGGCCCAGCGTATTTCGGACCTCGGATTATGGGCGAACCGCCCGTGCCGAACTTTAAGCTGGCAAGAGCGCAGCATTACAATGAGATGCAGACGCAAGATTGGCTAATTGATTATGCCATGGCGTAAAAATAGCGGAGGAAATTTAAGATGGGTTGTAAGATCGTGCCCACGGATGTTGGAAGGGCGGCAGTGCGCTGAATAATTTGCCAATAGGAAGTATCAACTGTTGGATAGATTTTGAGGAAATGTTTGTCAGTAATTTCACCAGCACATATAAAAGGCCAAAAAGGCCACAAAAGCTCGCTATGTGCAAGCAGAAGCCAAATGAGACGGTTAGAGATTTCCTGACTCGGTGGTGTAACCTCAGAAACTCATGCCAGGGGGTTATCGAATATCAAGAAATTGCCTGGTTCGCTCAGGGGTGCAGATATGGAAGTGTATTGTGGCAGAGGTTGCAAAGAGATATGCCAACCACATTGGCTGAAACAATCAGAGTAGCAGATTCATACGCCTTGGGTGATCCGACTCAACCAGAACTAATGTCGACAGAACATTGCGAGCAACAGGATCATTATGCTCGGGATGGTGACGGATCATCACGGCACAATGATTACCGAGGAAGAAGAAGAGATGAGAGGCCGGATTACAGATATAGTTCTAATCAAGTGGCAGCGGTTGTGCAGGATCAGCCGAGTCATGGGAACAATCAACGACAGAAGAATGGTCCTCGGCAGTGGACACCGAGGAACGAGGGGAAGAAGTAGTGGACACCCGAACAGAATAAACAATGGCAAGAAAGGCCGAAGTACATGTTTGAATCCATGTTAGATCAGCCATGTAAATTCCACATGCCAAACCCGGCCAAGCCAGCCAATCAGACAACTCGCCAATGCGCCTGGATGAAAAGTGCAATGGGAAACCCGGCGGCCATACAAGCACCACCGCATCCAGCGCATCACCAGCAGTAGCCCCAGTTAACTAGGGGGAATGCGCAACAACTAATATTACCACCACCCCCTCTGAGGTATGAGAACCCGGATCGGAGGGATGTAGTGCACCAAGTGATAAATCAGAACCAAGATGGAAGTGGAAACCCCGAGAACAATGGACGCAATGATTACAGGGAGCATCACCAATCATACTGTGTGTTCTAGCAGAACAACAAGATGAGCCAAGTGTACTGGCCGACATATGGAAGTGAATGCGATTATGCCGATAGTGCCAAGATATGTGCCATGGTCGATCAAGATATAACACGGAGCATAAGGGATCATCCAAAGATAATAGCGAACCAGGATCGTATCCCTTAATCTTGGATCCGACATTTGTCGGCCTAGCATCAATGTAAAGTTCTCAAAGGTACTCATAGATAATGTGAGTAGCATCAACATCATGTACAAAGACACAATGCACAAACTCGAATAACCCGAATATGCTGACCAACAAGGACTACATTCCATGGGATAGTTCCGGGCTCTCGTGCAAACCCATTGGGAAAGTCCGAGTAGATGTATTATTCGGCACAAGAGAATTGTAGAGCGGAAAATCTGGAGTTCGAAGTGGTGGATTTGGAAAGTTGCTATCATGCTTTACTCAGACGGCCAGCATTGGCTAAATTTATGAGCATGTCACATTAGTTACTTGAAAATGAAGATGCGGGACCTCGGGGTAATAACGATGGTGGAGATTATAGAAAATCAATGGAATGTGCTTCAGCCGGGTAAAATCTGGCCGAATCATTGGTAATTGCAAGAGAGAAAAGAAGAATTCAGGAGGTGGTAGTTCTGGCTCAGTCGGCATAGCTTAATATGCCGACACTATCCAACCCGCATGGAAGTGTATCTTTCCAGCCGACTAAGGAGACGAAAAAGATCCAGATCGATGATTAATTCCCAGAGCACACCATCACAAATTGGTGCTGGCCTAGATGACAAATAGGAAAGCGAGCTCACCAACTTCCTCCGTGAGAATTGGGATATCTTTGCGTGGTCAACACAGGACCTGCAAGGTGTACTGAGGGAGTTGGCTGAGCACTCTTTGCATGTAAGGCCAGGAGCAAGGTGTAGCACCCCAGGTAAAACCACTACTAGAAAATCGTTGTGTTTTTGTTTGTTGCATCATCATGACATCATCATGGATGTTTGTTCATAAAACCAATTTGCGAAAACCCTATTTTCGTTTGTCATTACTCAATCCTGTATCTCAAATTAAACCACAGGCTTTTCTATAATAGTTTTATTTGTCTAAAACTATTTGCATTAGCCTATTAAATTAAAACATAATAATAAAAAAACAAAAGCCCAGCCAGCCAGGCTACTACCCCCATTGGACCAACCCACCTAATCAAACCCTAACCCTAATCCCCACTTCCCCACTCCACACCAGCCGCCGCCACCCACACATTGCACACACACGCTTGCCAACACAACCCACGCACTCACCCTGCCGGCACACACGGGATCGATCCGCCGCGATCCATGGCTGACCCGTCCCCGCTTCTCGTCCCCGACCCGCCTCATTCCTCGCGAATCCCAAATCCCGCCGCCTCCCTCTGTGCTCCTGGCCACCGTTGCCGCTGTATGGTCTCGGTCCGGCCTCGCGTGCCGTTCCTCGCTCGCTACGCGGCCCTCCGCCGCCTTTCCGTTGCTCACCCCCTCGGCCTCAAGATCTGGCGCCGGCCCTCCCTCTCCTCTCCGTCTCGCGTGATTCATCGCGGACAGGAGCTCTGCATCGGCCCCCGTTGGCCTCTGCTGCCGCCGCCTTCCTGCCTCCGTCTCCGGCCGCCTCTCCGGCTCAACATCTGCGCGCGAGCGCCCTGAAGCTCGCTGATGCCGCCAGGGGGAGCCCTCTCCTCCTATGCCCCGTACTGCGTCCGGCTGCGCGACCTCGTCTCCGACGCCACCGCAGGGCCCGACTTCCCCGTGTCGTGCCTCCTCCCTTCGGCAAGCTCGCCCGTCACCCTGGTCCAGCCGCATGTTGTCGCCCTTCTCCTATTCTCTGCTTATGACCAGGCTCTGCAGCGCCTCCCTATCTGCAACCTGTCCCACGCGATCCTCTTGCAACCTAGCTGGCCGTGTGTTGCCCTGCAGTAAGTTGTTGTGTCGATGTGATGAATCAGTGCTTAGTGTTGCCGTCTGGATGTATGGTTGGAGATACGGTAGTGTGGCGGTGGAGCTGATGTTGGATGAGCAGACATTCGTCATGAGCGACAAGTCGGAACCCGCGAGGATTGAACCAGAGAACTAACCAAGATCGACATCGACCCGAACGAGTCCGATGAACCATCGATGACCCTCGAAGAACCGACAAGGGTATCGAACTCCATGCCCTTCTTCATGGATCCTCATGAACTCCTCCACAGACCCGATGATGCGAAGATCCACTTTTGGACCCTCGGGCATGGCCCGTCCGGATCCGATGGTGAGACCCTAAAGACCGGTCCGGAATCCTAAGATCGAACCCGAACCCCTCCGAGCCCCAAGATCTTCGATCCGAGATGTGTGACCTTTTCCGAGCCCCTATTTTATAAATTGCCAACTATACAAACTGTTGCATATTTAATTGCCATACTCACATGCATATTGATGTGGTTTGGGGGCCTTATGCCGATCCACCTCATAATTAAATATGGATACCATATGCGGGCGAATCTAGTCTTATATGGGCTCTATTTAAATTTGTGTAGCAAACCGATGCTATGTTTTGCCATGTTAAGACAACATTAAAATTGCGGGATATCTAGATAACATAACCCACCTAATTAATTGTCGGTACCCCGGTTCCGCTTAATATGGTCTAATTGCATTGCACCATTGCCATGTCATACATCATACATGCATCATGCCGATCTTTTGCCGTAGTATTAAATAGTGCATCCGGTGTTTCTTTTAGTGCTTTGCTTCTTCACGGATTAGGCCGATGAGTTGATGCGAGTGTCGACCCGATCTTCGGATGAACCTTCGATAATGTTTTCGGTAATCTCCCCTTTCTACCTATCTTACTTTTATAGTATTTATTCCCTCTGTTGATCTATTGCTATACGTATTCTGATGCTCTAGTTTTCGTGCCGTGATATCCCTTGCAGCCTTATATTGCCTTGGACACATCCTATTACATGTTGTTTGGTAGATAGTTGGACTTGGCGTCGTGATCGCTTGCTCAAGTCTTTGTGCGTGTCGTCGATTACCACAGTTGTTGGAAGGCGCCATATGCTTTATGTTGGAGATGATCATGGCTTTAATTACCGTCTAATAACTAAAATTAGAGTAGGTAAATAATGCGAGGAAACGCAATTGGGCAATAGATGTTATTTGGTTTTAACGTCCACTTGTGTCCGTGGGACCCCAGTACTTGATACCTATTCTTTGAATAGCACTATCCGCATGTGGGACCATGAATCCCCTAGCTAGAGCTTGAGTCATATCTTATTTCTTGGGGCCACAAGTAGTTTGGGGCTTTATTACTATCCTGTACTTATGCCATGCTTTACTTCTTTATTTATGATTGCGCGTGGAGCGCCTGTACTATTTTGGAACCCCGTGCCACGTTTTCGCGGTATCGACAAGCCCAGTCACACTTTGGGTTCCGATCGTTCTGACCGTCGTCACAAACCTCTGGGTCCGTCTCGGAGCCGGCCAACTTCGTAGCGGGTAGCTTGGTGGGGTGGCCCCCTGAAATTTATATGAATCTTACAATTTCTCTGTCTTGATGCCTCGTTGGGTTTTATTTGGTTTTTCCCGAGGTTGATCGTGCGTGTGTTGCTATTTGTGCCCTGGGGTAAAACTTTCAAACAGGTGTCGCGGTTATGGGCGACTTAGAGCAGATTCTCGATCATAGACAACTATAACTAAAGTAGTGCTATAAATTTGACTTTATAATGACTAGTAATCAGCTTCACTATAATGGAATGGCTAAATAAAAGTGCCAACAACTGCTGGTTTGGATTGTCACCTGTTACCATTATGTCTGACTAGTAAGTACTGCAACTACAATGGAATGGCTAAATAAAAGTACCAACAAGCTGCTGGTTTTGGGATGCCTCATGCTATATGTATCGACTAGTAAGTACTACAACTACAACGGAATGGTTAACTAAAACGCCTTGCTTATTATATCGGGATGACTCATGCTATCTATATATGACTAGTAATTCCCACAACTATAACGAATGAATAAAACTGCTAACTGTGTGATTTCCTCGGTTGACTTCCTCGTTTGGTCTCGAGGGGGAAATACCAGGATGGGTATGCTTGGTGATAGTTTCAGGTTGGATCCGAATAGGTATTTCTTATCCCTATCGATGGCCAAATGTATTGAGTCTCTATAGGTTGTTTAGTGCATGCTGCGCTGTCGCTTCAGTCCACCATACCTATGTAGGCGAGGACCGCCGAATTATAGTCTCTTCGTGTACTGGCCTCAGTACTGACCGCTCTCTTTTCCTTCGCCTTTGTCGGCTCCCCTTTTGTTAAGCAGGTTTTGAGATCGACGTTGTTAGCGGGTTACCCTTCGGCTTGGCACGCAGGTTATGGACGCCATTGGTTATTCTTCAGGGCTCTTAGCCCAATTTGCATCTTGTCCGTACTCGGACGCTGTATCATTTTTAAAGGTGATTTGGATCTTTGTATTGTATATCTGTATTCTTGACTCTTGGAGTCGTTGCTGTATATATCTGTTCTGTGGGTTCCATCATGGACTATTGTGTAATGATATTACTTCGTTTTCCACCCGCACGAAAGTGCCTGGTGGGCACCTTTGAATCGTTTCTATGCGGGTTTGGCGGGAATCGCTAAAACTTGCATAGGGTCGATTCTGAGGGTGTTACACAAGGCCAGTGAAGCAACCTCTCCACCGCTTCGCCGAAGACAGGAGAAAGATAATAGGGGATGAGATAGCTCGGCTCCTTGCAGCCGGGTTTATCATGGAAGTACTTCATCTGGATTGGTTATCAAATCCGGTGTTGGTAGAAAAGAAAAAGGATGACCCAAATATAGCCATTGTATGGCGAATATGCATCAATTACACGAACCTTAACAAGGCGTGTCCCAAAGATCCTTTCCATCTACCTAGGATAGACCAAGTCATTGATTCGACTGCAGGCTGCGAGCTGTTATCATTTGTAGACGCGTACTCTGGTTTCCACCAGATACCGTTAAACCCGACTGATCAAATAAAGACTGCATTTATCACCCCGTATGGGGCTTATTGCTATCGCACCATGCCATTCGTCCTGCGTAATGCAGGAGCCATGTACCAAAGATGCATGCAAAAATGTCCGCATGACCAAATTGGAAAAAATGTGCAAGTATATGTTGATGATGTGGTCATAAAAACCAAGGAGAGCAACACGCTCCTAGAGGATATTCGGCAGACATTCGCGAACCTGAGAAGGTTCCGAATGAAACTTAACCCGGAAAAATGTACCTTTGGTGTGCCGGCTAGGAAATTACTCGGTTTCCTTGTATCCAGCCGAGGTATAGAGGCAAATCCGACTAAGATCCGAGCAGTTGAAAGAATGGAACTGCCAAAATGCCTAAATGATGTACAAAAGTTTACAGGGTGTCTTGCCTCCTTGAGTCGGTTCGTGAGTCGGCTAGGGGAAAAAGCATTACCTTTGTATCAATTGATGAAAAAATCCGACAAGTTTACCTGGACACCTCAAGCCAATAGTGCCTTTCATGAGTTGAAAAATATGCTGGTCACGGCACCAATCTTGGCTTCTCCATTGTCAAAAGATCCTATGCTACTCTATGTGGCAGCCACAAACAGAGTCGTAAGTGCGATAGTTGTTGTGGAACGGAATGAAGATGGTAAGTCGATACAAAGGCCGGTACATTACCTAAGTGAGGTATTATCGGCGTCCAAGCAAAACTACCCACACTACCAGAAAATGGCTTACAAAGTATACATGTCGGCAAAGAAACTCAAACACTATTTCGAAGAACACCCAATAAAGGTGAATTGTGAGTCACCCATAGCCGAGATACTAAGCAACAAAGATGCGAGTGGCCGAATAGCAAAATGGGCAATATAATTATCACCTTATGCTCCGCAATTTGATAGGCGAGATGCAATTAAGTCTCAAGCGATGGCGACTTCTTGTGATGGGCGAGCATATGAGCCCCATTGCAGGATCCGTATTGGACGATGCACTTTGGCGGTCCAAGTTAAGAAATGGGATAGGAGCAGGAATAGTGCTAACCTCACCGAAATAATATGTGCTGCAAATACATTTCGCTGCATCAAACAACATAGCCGAATATGAAGCGCTCGTCGATGGCCTGGAAATGGCAAAAGAGATCGATTATCGTCGGATCACGTATTGAGGATTCAGATCTTGTAGTATAGCAAGTATCGGGGAACTGGGGCGCACTAGATGCGAATATGGCCCTGTATAGGTTTCATGTGCAGAAAATCAGTGGTTACTTTGATGGGTGTGAATTCCATCACATACCTCAGGCAGAAAATGATGCTACGGATACACTGTCGAAGCTCGGATCAACCAGGCAATCAATTCCCCCTGGTATAGCTCTGGAACACCTTAGAAAACCATCAATTACACCTTCGCCAGAATCTGAGTCAATTCGTATCTCGGCAGAACAAACAGAAGGATGTGTCCCGATGGAAGTTGACAAAGAACATGATCCAAAATACTCAGGAATTGATTCGGCTGACCCACAGATGGATTGGGAAAGGCCCACGGATGTTATGTCGACGGAATTAATGAAAATAGACAACATAATTTTCCCGAAAAAGGTCACGCCGACATGGGCACAACCCATTTTCTCATTCCTCAAAGAAGAGATCTTTCTGGATGATGAGGTTATGGCCAGGCATATAGTGAGAAGAGCAAAAGCCTACACAATCATAAATAATGAGCTTTATAATATAAGTGTGACAAATGTACTACAGTGATGTGTTGACTCGGCAGAAGGGCAGGAAATCCTTTTGGATATACACCAAGGAGAATGTGGACATCATGCCTCATCCAGGGCCCTAGTGGCCAAATCATTTCGGCATGATACTATGTGCTGCTACTATTGGCCATTGCGCTAAAACAAGCAAAGAATTGGTAACAAAGTGTAATGGTTGCCAGAGATACGCCAGCAAAATACATCTGCCTTCATCCGAGCTAAAGACAATACCAATCACTTGGCCATTTTCTGTGTGGTGTTTAGATATGGTAGGTCCATTTAAGCCGGATCGTGGCGGAATGACTCATATTCTGGTCATGGTGGACAAGTTCACAAAGTGGATAGAAGTAAAGCCAATAAGAAAATGTGACGGGCCCGTAGCGGTGAAATTCCTCAAAGATATTATCTTAAGATATGGATACCCACATAGTATCATCACAGATAATGGCACAAACTTCGCTGAAGGAGTCTTTGCTAGGTTTTGCCAATAGAAGCACATAAGACTCGACGTTGCCTCGGTAGCTCACTCGGCCTCGAATGGACAAGTAGAAAGATCAAATGGACTAGTATTGTCCGGGATAAAGCCTCGACTGATTGAATTGCTGCAGAGGTCGGTGGGGTGCTAGATTGAGGAACTTCCAGCAGTGATGTGGAGCCTCAGGACCACCCCGAATAGATCGACGGGGTATACCCCGTTCTTTCTCGTATATGGGACAGAAGTTGTACTTCCAGCCGACATAATGCATGAATCGCTAAGAGTGGCCCAATACACAAGTGCTGAAGTAAACGAAATATCACGGCAAGATGATGTGGACTTGCTAGAAGAAGCAAGAGAACTGGCACTCTCAAGATCAGCTATTTATTAGCAAGAGCTCAGACGATATCATAGCAAGAAGGTCAGTCCAAGAGTTTTTAAGGAAGGGATCTAGTTCTTAGGCTAGTGCAACGCACAACCGGCATGCATAAGCTCTTACCCCCATGGGAAGGCCCATTTATCGTGAGTAAAGCATTACACAACGATGCATACTACCTGATCGACGCTTAGACACCAGAAAAGAACAAGGCAAGCAAGTCCGGAGATGAATCAAAAAGACCGTGGAACATGGCCTTACTTCGTCCATTTTACACTTAGAAGAATTGTATTGCATCTAGCGACATGATGTACCAAATTGATGTATCGGACATGTATCAACAATAACTCGGGGACTTCCCCATGTTATCTGACATTTTTAATTACGTATGAAACTTCGGCAGCCCGAGTAGTGACTCGGAGACTGCCCCATGTTATCTGTCATTTTTAATTACGTATGAAACTTTGGCAGCCCGAGTAGTGACTCGGAGATTGCCTCATGTTATCTGTCATTTTTAACTAAATATGAAACTTCTGCAGCCCGAACAGTGACTCGGGGACTGCCCCATGATATTTTTCGTTTTTTAATTATGTATGAGACTTCGGCAACCCGAGCAGTGACTCGGAGACTGCCCCATATTATTTTTAATTTCTTTTAAATATGTATGAAACTTCGGCAACCCGAGCAGTAACTCGGGGACTGCCTCATATTTTTTGTCATTTTTCCGAATGTATGAAAATTCGGTGACTCAAGCAGTAACTCGGGGACTACCCCGTACTGTTTGTCGACTTGGTTATGGATGGAACCTCGGGAGCCCAAGCAATGACTCAGGGTCTGCCCCGACTAATCTATCATCAATCATAGATGCGATATAAAAATTGCTTTGGCAACCGGAGAAATAACTCGGAGGAAACGACCAACAATTCGTACTATCATAGTCACACGAATGATAACATAAGCAATTCGAGTCAAAACCGAGATTTTTATAACTAATAATAGATGAAAAAAACAAGATGGATCCCAAACGGAAATGAGACATGTGCAAAATATGATTCGGGTTTACGAATTTAAAGTTTGACAAAACAAAGATACGAATCACACAAACTCAACAAGATAGAGTAACAACATTACTACGGCATATGACGCCAACGTTAAACAGATCAAGTAGTACCAAAAGGGAGGATTGTTTAAGAACAACACACATCCGGCATACCAGGGACTCGAACGAATAAAAGTTTTAAAGCTCAAGCATCGACAGCTGCCGAATCACCCATGGGAGGGACAGTAGGGGCAGCAGGTGTGTCTGATGTTGGTGCCCCAGATGCATCCGAGGCTACCTCGGCCTCACCAGAAGGAGCGACCTTAGAAACAGGGGCCTCGGTGGTGGCTCGAGCCTCTGCAGAGGTTACTTCGGCGTTGACAGACGTCGCAGGAACATCTTGGGCAGGGTTCATTTGATGACAAACTTCACCTTGAGCTTGAGGACCTTCGGTTCCCTTGGAGGAGGAACGAGCCTCGGCATTCCCTCCTGAGCTATCACTGGAACTCATCACCATTATCGGAATCTTCATCCGAGGCACCCTCATCACCCGAATCTCCATCAGATTCATCCTCGTCTGCGGCCTCAGCGTCATCTTCAGCATCCTCAGGGAGAAATCTCGGCCATTTGTTCCATTGATGAACATCGGCGTACTCGATAAGCTGCGGGCTTGGCGGCGGGCAACATACTCTGTATTTTCAACCAAAGAATGCCTATGCGCAAGTTCATCAAGGTATCGAGGGAGATATCCTCGTACCATGACAGAACAGCAATAAGTGCCATGTCCGCTCCGGCTCGTCCGACGGATTCTCGCCAAAGATTCAATCGAGTCTGAGACTCCATCAGCCTATCCACGAGCACTTAAACCTTTTTAATCTTTGGCTCATTCGTACAGAGCACATGGTAAGCCTGAATAGCTGATTGCACCAGATCTCTTCCCATAACTTTCATTGATTGAATAGCAGCTGCAACGGCAATCAGGAAAACTTCAATGGTATATTCTTGATCAAACGCGATGGGAACACCTCGGTGGCCGCAAGCAACAATAACAGCTTTTGAACTCACGGATTTGGCTTTTGGAAAATGGTCTGTAAGCAAAAACGTCGCTTAAGTCAAGAAAAACTACAAGCAAAAGAATGACTCGACAAGAAACAGCAACTTACGGTGGATGTAACGCAGCATTTTTTGGAGATCTCGGGCCCAGTCGGCCGTACTCTTCTCAAAACGAGTCATTTCTTTGCTCATCGCCTGGTTCTTTAGCTCGGCAGCATCAAGAAGTTCCTTGTCCTTCTGAAGTTGTAGACTTAGTCGGTTATTTTCCTCAGAGAACTCCTCATCAACCTTCTCTAACTCGGACTTCTGGGCAAGTTTTAGAGATTCAACCTCGGCGCGTAATCGGGTTATCTCGTCATCATTTTCCTTAAGTTGTCTTAGAGTGGTGGCGACTTGTTCTAAAAAATGCAGCATCATATCAGGTATAGATATGCATTCTTGATGCGACGCTGGAAGTGTTTGTAACTCAGCTATACCAAAACGGGAGGTCGTAAGATACCCAAGGTTTACCTCGAACAAAAGTCGATAAATTAAAGGGCAAAAGGAGTAACTAACCTTCAAGAGCGCCAACTTTCTTGGTAAGGCGGTATTGATTATTGACATTAAGCACTGTGACGCGATAGAAGTTGGTATAGAAACTAAATTTTTTACAAGGATAAGACACACTAACAAACCGAGTAGTTTACCAGTTTTCTTCACAACAGGGACCATTTGCTCAAATTTATCTTGAAGTTTGTTGTGCGCAAAGAGCAACCTTTGAAATTCGACGGTCCACCGATCATGAGCAACCTGAAAATAACAACAAGTTACACAAAGTGAAACAGATCTGAATCAAGTAAAACTTGACTCGAATCTAGATGGTTGGGTATTCAAAAGTAAAACAGATCCGAATCAAGTAAACTTGACTCGGATCTAGATGGCTGGATATCGGAAATTAAGGAAGATCTGAATCAAGTAAAACATTGACTCGGATCTAGATGGCTGGATATTCAAAACCGCAGTTGATCCGAATCACGAAGAAATATGACTCGGCAAGTAGGTATATTTGAAACAAGTAAAAGCTTCCAAACGAATAACAAATCATCCGGTTGCAAGCTTCGGGGACTAGTGCATAAATAGTATCATATGGATAATAGACGAAGTATCAATTGAGGCGCTTACCTCGTTCATCTTATCACTTTCGAGGACAATCTTAGCAGCCTTATGCAAGCGACTGCTGATGTAGGAAAGCTGGAACGGTTGGTTACTCGGATTTCCTTCAAGTTGATCGGCGGCATTCCAGTTATTGGCATACTCCACCAACGAGCCAAGGCTATTCTCGCTCTCAGTGCGTGTCAACACTTTACCTCAGGTCTGTTGCGTAACTCCCACCGCCGCAGGACTCTTATGAAGAATAAGTTGTGTGTCTGTGGCAAGGGCGACACCAGGTTTAGCGGTAGAAGCTCCTTCTGAAGTATATCAGCAATCTTTGAAATTGAGAAGAGCTTGTTGGCCCTTCGAGATGGCATGGATTTAGCGGCAACAACTTTCTTGCTCTTGGCGAGTACTTCGGCAGGAGCAACAACTTCAGCACTGGGTGCCACGTCCTTGATGGCAGGAGGAACAACAGTCTCCAAAGGGGCCGAGTTAATGGTAACCTCGGTGGAAGTTGGAGCAGTAGATGGAACTGCGGTCGTCGAAGGATCATTGGGGTAAACCTCGGGAGTCTTGAGGGGGACAGCAGAGTCGGCCGGGTGAACCGGCATTGGGGTATCTTCGGAGACAATGGGGGGAGCAATGGGATCATCTCGGCGAGGAGATGCATTAGTCGATGCTGGAGGAGAATCAACACGAGGAGGACTGGGAACCCGAACATCCTCCGGAGGTGAGGGATAAGGAGGTTGAGTAGTATGAGATGTCATACTCGGACCGCTTGGCTTTGCGGAAACTGTAGCTCTGCAAGAAAGTAGAAGTTGATTCAGAGATAGAAAGAGAGAAACTAGAAATACAAATGAAAATATAAAAGGAAATTTACCCAGTAAATCCAAGCATGGTTTTACGCCTCGGAATGTGCTGAGCAGATTTCTTGGTTTGCTTCCTGGGGCAGCATCAGAAGGATCCGTCGAAGTAGTGCGCTTCTTCGAAGCAACAATAGCTTAGGAAGAGAGAGGGCGACCTCGTGCACCTGGCCAGCTTGATTAGCTGGGAAAGAAGGATCCAGAAATGCGTAAGAGATAGGCACCACGGCAACTACCTCGAGAATTTGGACATCGTCCGAATCACCTTCATCAGCACGGGCCGAGGTCTTGCTCCGGGCGCAAACAGGAGCAGCTTCCGTCTTAGGAATGAACTCCTCCAAATCAGGTTCTTCGTTGTCCGGGGTATTGCGGTCAGCGGTCCAAGGAAGAGCCAAAACCTCGGCGTCTTCTGTGGTCTGCTCCGCAAACCTCTACAAGAAAAGCAGACGAGAGATAGCGAAAGAATAATGCAAGAATAACTCAGAAGAAACCACCTATGTTTAATTTACCTGAGGAGGAGGATTCTCACGAGAAAATGGCCTCATTCCCCACGTGCATTCCTCGGGCATCTCAGTCTTGAAAATAGCCCGGACACGTTTATACATCTGGTAATCGTCAAGTTCAACCGTAGAAACTCGGTTGAGATCCAAAGGACCGCTCGTATAGCAGATCTTGTGGGAGCGAAGCTGGAAGGGGCAGATTCGGCTGCTAACAAACGCAGTCATCAAATCTTCACCCTGGAGCCCAGCACGAATCAACTCCTTAAGTCGGAGCTCGAATGCCTCGGCAAGAGCATGGGTTTTCCTCGGATTATAGAGCCAGTTCTTCTTTGAAGGAGGACCGATGGAGAAAGCGGGGAGCCAAATCTTATCTTCTGCTCCGGTATTCTTCACATAGAAAAATGATCTATGCCACTTCTTACAAGACTCGATGTAACACCCTCAGAATCGGACCTATGCAAGTTTTAGCAAAACTCGCCAAACCCGCATAGAAACGATTCAAAGGTGCCCACCAGGCACTTTCGTGCGGGTGGAAAACGAAGTAATAACATTACACAACAGGTCCTCGATGGGACCCAGAGCGGATATATATACAACACGACTCCATGAGTCAAGAATACGAATATAATATACAAAGATCCAAATCACCTTGAAAATGATAGGCGTCCGACTACGGACAAGATGCAAATGGGGCTAAGAGCCACGAAGAATAACCAATGGCGTCCATAACCCTGCCGAAAGCGGAAGGGTAACCCTGCTAACGACGTCGATCTCAAAACCTGCTTAAACAAAGGGTGCCGACAAAGGGCAAAGGAAAAAGGGCGTCGATCGAGGCGATTGCAGCGAGGCTAGAATTGCGGTCCTCGCCTACAAAGGTATGGTGGTGAAGCGGCGGCATGCACACTAAACAACCTATAGAGACTCGATACAATGGCGATTATCGAGAGAGGGTAAGAATGACCTATCCGGATCCAACTGAAGCTAACACCCAAACAAACCCATCCTGGTGTTTCCCCTCGAGACCAAGCGAGGAAGTCAGCCGAGGAACCCACGTTGGCGGTTTATTTATTCGATTATAGTTGCGGCACTTTACTAGTCAGGTTTAGATAATCATCCGATAAAATAAGCGATGGGCACTTTTAGTTAATCATTCCGTTGTAGTTGCAACACTTACTCGAATCTGATAGCATGAGATAAACCCAAAACCCAGAGTTGTTGGTACTTTTATTCAACCATTTCGTGGTAGTTGCAATATTTACTATTCGGTACCATTATGCATGGCGACAAACTAAGCAAGCAATTGTGGGTATTAATTAGCCATTCCATTATAGTGAAGCTGATTACTAGTCATTATAAAGTCAAATTTATAGCAATAAACTTTAGTTATGCTTGTCTATGATCGAGAATCTTTGTGCTCCAAGTCGTCCATATCCATGGACACGGCTTTGAGAAAGTTTTACCCGGCGGGGTGCACCAATAGCAACACAAGCTCGATCAACCTCGGAAAAACCAAAACAAAACCCAGCGAGGCTTTCACGGTACGACAATCATAGGATTGAAATATTTAGGGGCCACCCTTGGAGTCTACCATAGCAGTAAGCAAGCTCGAAGACGGACTCAAGGTTTGGGTATCTGGTGTGAGCATGGGAACCGAAAGTGTGGCTGGGCTTGTCGACACAGCGGAATCGTGTCCCGATCCTAAGCGATGCAGTGTGCTCCTCGCACAATCGTAAATACATAAGTAGCATGGCATAAATGCAGGATCGTAAATAAAACCTCAAACTAGTTTGTGGCCCCAAGAAATAAAATGAATCAAGCTCGGCTCGGGGTCCCATATACCTCCCGGATGTGGATAGCGTGATAAATCAAGGCAGGTATCAAGTACTCGGGGTCTTCACGGGACACAAGTGGGCGTTCGGAAACCAAATATTATCTATCACTTACCGATGCCTCTGCTTATTTCAATTTTAGTTGTTAAACAGGAATTAAAGTGAGCGATAAGTAAAGTTATGATCATCTCCAACATCAAGCAGTGACAATTCTCCAACAGTGTGGCACTTGACAACACATAGCAGCAATATGGCGACTACGGCATAAGACCAACTATCTACCAAACAACAGGCAATAGGATGTGTCCAAGGCAATATAAATGCGGTATATCACAGTGCGAAACTAAAGCATCGCAACACGGATAGCAATAGATCAACGAGGAGGTAAATACTATAAAAGTAAGATAGGTAGAAAGGGAGATGCTACTTTGAAAACATTGTCGAAGGTTCAACCGAAGATCGGAAGCTCACATCAACTCACGGCCTTATCCATGAAGAAGCAAAACACTAGAAGAACACGGATGCAATATTTAATACAGCGGAAGATCGGCATGATGCATGTATGATGCATGGCAAGGTGCAATCTTGGTTAGGTCATATTAAGCGGAACCAGGGTCCCGACAATTAATTAGATGGTGCAAGTTATTTAGGTACCCCATAAGTTAAATGTTGTTTAACATGGCAAAAGATAGCACAGTTCGCTACACAAGTTTAGATGAGGCCGATATGAGACTAGATTTGCCGCATATGGGCCATATTTAGTTATTAGGTGAATCGGCATAAGGCCCCCAAACCAATGATATGCATGCGAGATGACAATTAAATATGCAACAATTCATGTAGTTGACCATTTATAAAATAGGGTTCTCGGAAAGGGTTCACACATTAGGGTCTCGGCGATCTTGGGGTTCGGGTTGGGGTCGGTCTCGGGGTTCGGATCTGGGGTTGACGGGTTCGTTCTCGGGTAGCAGGGTAGATCTTGGCGCATCCGTGGTCTTGGTCATGTTGGCCAGTCATGTCGTTCGGGAAGAAGGACTTGGCGTCTGCGACAGTGCTTGTCGTTCGGTAGCGATCTTGGCGTCGGGTTCTCGGTCATCGGTAGATCTTGTCATCGCTTTGGTGTTGGCTCGACACATCGATGGAGATCTTGGGGTGCCATCTTGAATATCGGAGGCGAACTTGGGGCTCGTCACGGGTCTTCGAGGTTCCACTGTCGGACTTGATGTTCGGGATGGAGTTCTCGTCGGGGATTACGGACACCTTGGCTCGATGCGGTCTTGGAGTCTCGCGCCGTGGTCTTGCCGGTTCTTGAGGTCTCGGCCTTCCATCTTGACGCCAGACCGGGAGAGCTTGGAGTGTCAGCGGTTCCATGTTGTTGTCCCTTGCATCGAAGATCTTGTCGCCGGATCATATGTCATGTTCATCCTTTACCGTAACCACGTCCACAACATCAACATCTACACCCCACCAACTTCTTGAACAAACAGCACCAAAGTGGAAGTCCCAGGGTTCGCTCGCGTCGATACGTGATGGCGGCGTCTGAATTAGGCGAGCTTGGCGGGCGCTCGAGGCGGGCGGGGTCGGCTCGAGGCGAGGCTGTAGCGGAGGTGGCAGCAGGATGGAGGAGGGAGAGCCAGGGAGGAGACCGGGCGGCACTGGGCGGCCAGTTCGCGGTGTGGAGGAGGTCGAGGCGAGTCGGCGCCATGGGGTGGCCCGGGAGCTGAGGCGATGGCGGCAGGCGGTTGAGGCGGAGGGCAGCCAGCGGGAGAGGCCAGGTGGAAGCGGCGGGCTCGAGGCAGCGGAGGAGGCGGTGGCGGAGGCAGTGGCCAGCGGCGGCACTTGGCGGACAGCAGGTGGCCAGCAGCGGCCCCAGGGCCAGCGGGCGGGAAGATGCGGGCGAGGTGGAGGCCGGAGCTTGCGAGGAGGGGCAGAACACATGGTCGGGCGGCCTTGAGGCAGGCGCGGGAGGCTGCTGCTGGCGTGGTGCTCAGCTGTGAGGGAAGGCGGGCAGAGGCAGTCGGGGCAGGCGGAGGCAGGTTGGGGCGGCCTTTGGCGGATCTCAGCCGGGAGGGCCAGGCGGGCCAGTGTGGCGAGGAGGCGGCGGTTGCCGGCGAGGAGAAAGAAGGGAGGAGAGAGGGGGCGGCAGCCGCGTCGGGGTGGGAACGTGGGGCGCGCGGGGAGGGAGCGTGGAGAAGGTGGGCCCCAGGGGGTGTCTCGGGATCGGGGAGTTGGGGCAGGGTGCGGGGCAGGCGTGTGGTGTGCGCGTGTGTGCGTGTGTGGTTGTGTGTGTTGGGAGAGAGAGAAGTGGGGGGTGATGTGGTTTAGTCTAGGTGGCAGGATTTGGTTGGCTAAGGGGGAGGGGAGAGATGACGTGGCAAGCTGCCATAGGCTGGAGTGAGGTGGCCAGAGGGTGGGTAGAAAATAGGTTGGGTAGGTCTAGGTTTAATAGGGTGGGTCAGGTGGACCGATTTAAAACCTGGGGCGGTCGTTCGGGTCGAATCGGCCCGTTCGACTGCCCCGCTAAAAACAATTAAAGATTTTATTTAATTTGCGATGAACTTTTGCAAGTGGTTTTTAGACAAATAAAATATCCGGCAGCACCCGGGGTTTGGCGTTTGAATAAAAGACGGGACGTTTAGAAAACAAAACGGGCTTTGCGAAAATAGTTTTATGCAAACAATGCATGATGATGACGATGCAATGCACAAATTCAACGCGATTTTCTAGTAGTGGTTTTGCGGGATGCCACAATTCGACACCACTAACAATGGATCTCGCCCTCGAGATCCGCCTCATCTGCAGGGAGGGAGGTCGTGACTGCGTCTTCTGCGCGTGTAGATCCTCATGACACCACTAACGAGGTTCCTTCTTCATCTTGAAAGCGACACCACCGACAAAGGGTCGTTGCTCACGATTGTCGAGAGAACACTCGAGAAACAAAGGGCGAAGGTAGAGGTATCAACGATAAGGCCACCTCTAACTTCCATGGACGAGTAAAAGCTGCTGGATCCAGCGATTGACGTACAAAAGCGAATGATAAGAGCGGTGGTAGGGTAGCTACTCCATCCGCACTCAAACCATTACTCGCAGCGAATAGGCGGATTATGCAACCAACTCTCGGAATTAGGCGAAGATCTCGACAAGCGAGGTTGAAACAAGGGAGTGATCTGGACTACGCATCGGATCTGGCGTGGATGATGTCATCACATCGGAAACAGGAGGATGCAATGTAAATCGTATGAAAGACACAATGATTAGGTTTCGCGATGGTTCCATTGGCATGAACAACACATGCTCAAGGTATACTCAACTTCACCAATGCTCGTCCTTCTCATATGTTTTCAACGACACGGATATCCAGCAAGGAACACATATAGATAAAGAGCTCAAGAACAAGAGATTGGATGAAGGTACAACAAACAAGTTGCGATTGATGATCGTAGCACCTCCGTTACAAAGGAGAAAGCGAAACCACGGTAAGTGGAAACCCAACCACGAAATCACGGACTCGAAGAGAGAAAGGCGGATTCAAAACACGTAGAGGTAAGAGGATAATAGCAGATGGGTAAGGAGTAAAATCAGACCTAATCAGAACTATCCAACCGATTTTGCAAAAATAGTTTGACACTCTACTTGACGTTAGCTAGGTTATCCTCTGAATTTGGACTTGCGAGTATCGCATGGCTGAGCTCGATACCACTCTGTAACACCCTCGATCGGACCTATGCAAGTTTTAGCAAAACTGCCAAACCCGCATAGAAGCGATTCAAAGGTGCCCACAGAGCACTTTCGTGCGGGTGGAAAGCGAAGTAATAACATTACACAACAGTCCTCGATGGGACCCACAGGCAGATATATACAACACGACTCCATGAGTCAAGAATACTGAATATAATATACAAAGATCCAAATCACCTTGAAAATGATAGGCGTCAGGCTACGGACAAGATGCAAATGGGGCTAAGAGCCTGAAGAATAACCAATGGCGTCCATAACCCTGCCCGAGCCAAGCGGAAGGGTAACCACCTAACGACGTCGATCTCAAAACACTGCTTAAACAAAGGGGTGCCGACAAAGGGCAAAGGAAAGAAGGGCGTCGATCTTGAGGCGATGCAGCGAGGCTAGAATTCGGTCCTCGCCTACAAAGGTATGGTGGTGAAGCGGCGTGGCATGCACTAAACAACCTATAGAGACTCGATACAAGGCGATTATCGAGAGGTAAGAATGACCTATCCGGATCAACAGAAGCTAACACCCAAACAAACCCATCACGGTGTTTCCCCTCGAGACCAAGCAGGAAGTCAACCGAGAACCCACGTTGGCGGTTTATTTATTCGATTATAGTTGCGGCACTTTACTAGTCGGGTTTAGATAATCATCTGATAAAAATAAGCGATGGGCACTTTTAGTTAATCATTCCGTTGTAGTTGCAACACTTACTACTCGGTCTGAGATAGCATGAGATAAACCCAAAACCCAGCGAGTTGTTGGTACTTTTATTGACCATTCCGTTGTAGTTGCAATATTTACTATTCGGTACCATTGTGGCGACAAACTAAACAACAATTGTGGGCAGTATTAATTAGCCATTCCATTATAGTGAAGCTGATTACTAGTCATTATAAAGTCAAATTTATAGCAATAAACTTTAGTTATGCTTGTCTATGATCGAATCTTGTGCTCCAAGTCGTCCATATCCATGGACACGGCTTTCGAGAGAAAGTTTTACCCGGCGGTGCACCAATAGCAACACACGCTCGATCAACCTCGGAAAAACCAAAACAAAACCCAGCGAGGCTTTCACGACTGAACAATCACGATTCAGAAATATTTCAGGGGCCACCCTTGGAGTCTACCCATAGCAAGTAAGCAAGCTCGAGACGGACTCAAGGTTTGGGTATCTGACTGTGAGCAGTAGAACCGAAAGTGTGGCTGGGCTTGTCGACACCAGCGGAATCGTGTCCGATCCTAAGCAATACAGTGTGCTCCTCGCTGTCGTAAATACATAAGTAGCATGGCATAAATGCAGGATCGTAAATAAAACCTCAAACTAGTTTGTCGCCCCAAGAAATAAGAATGAATCAAGCTCGCTCGGGGGTACCATATACCTCCCGGATGTGGATAGCGATAAATCAAGGCAGTATCAAGTACTCGGGGTCTTCACAGGACACAAGTGGGCGTTCGGAACCAAATATTATCTATCACCCACCGATGCCTCTGCTTATTTCAATTTTAGTTGTTAAGCAGAATTAAAGTGAGCGATAAGTAAAGCTATGATCATCTCCAACATCAAGCAGAGCAATTCTCCAACATTGTGGCATGACGCCACATAGCAATATAGCGACTACGGTAGCATAAGACCAACTATCTACCAAACAACGGGCAATAGGATGTGTCCAAGGCAATATAGGCTGCGGTATATCGAGTGCGGAAACTAAAGCATCATAACACGAGATAGCAATAGATCAGGAGGGAGTAAATACTATAAAAGTAAGATAGGTAGAAAGGAGATGCTGCTTTGAAAACATTGTCGAAGGGTTCAACCGAAGATCGGGTGACTCACATCAACTCAACGGCCTTATCCATGAAGAAGCAAAACACTAGAAGAACACGGATGCAATATTTAATACAACGGCGGAAGATCGGCATGATGCATGTATGATGCATGGCATGGCAAGGTGCAATGCAGTTAGGTCATATTAAGCGGGGGGTCGACAATTAATTAGATGGTGCAAGTTATTTAGGTACCCCGCAAGTTAAATGTTGTTTTAACATGGCAAAAGATAGCACCGGTTCGCTACACAAGTTTAGATGAGGCCGATATGAGACTAGATTTGCCCGCATATGGGCCCCATATTTAGTTATTAGGTGAATCGGCATAAGGCCCCCCAAACCAATGATATGCATGCGAGATGACAATTAAATATGCAACAATTCATGTAGTTGACCATTTATAAAATAGGGTTCTCGGAAAGGGGTTCACACATTAGGGGTCTCGGCGATCTTGGGGTTCCGGGGTTCGGGGTCGGTCTCAGGGTTCGGATCTGGGGTTCGACGGGTTCGTTCTCGGGTAACGGGGTATATCTTGGCGCATCCGTGGTCTTCGGGTCATGTTGACAGTCATGTCGTTCGGGAAGAAGGACTTGGCGTGCGACGGCGAAGTGCTTGTCTTTCCGGTAGCGATCTTGGCGTCAGGGTTCTCGGTCATCGGTAGATCTTGTCATCGCTTTGGTGTTGGCTCGACACATACGATGGAGATCTTGGGGTACCATCTTGAATATCGGAGGCGAACTTGGGGCTCGTCACCGGGTCTTCAGGGTTCCCTGTCGGAGTACTTGATGTTCCGGGATGGAGTTCTCGTCGGGGATTACCCGGACACCTTCGGCTCGGTACGGTCTTGGAGTCTCGCGCCCGTGGTCTTCTTGGCAGTTCTTGAGTCTCGGCCTTCCACGGTCTTGAATTGGGACGGAGAGCTTGGAGTGTCAGCGGTTCCATGTTGTTGTCCCTTGCGCCGAAGATCTTGTCGATGGATCATATGTCATGTTCATCCTTCTGTAACCCGTCTACATCAACATCTACCCCACCAACTTCTTGAGAACAAAACGGCACCAAGTGGAAGTCGGGGTTCGCTCGGCATCTGATGGCGTCTGAATTAGGCGAGCTTGGCGGGCGCTCGAAGGCCGAGGCAGGTCGGCTCGGGCGGGGCTACTGTGGCGGAGGTGGCCGGGATGGATGAGGAGAGCCAGGAGGGAGGCCGGGCGGTAGCGGCTGGGCGGCCATGGTTGTGACGGGGAGGAGGTCGAGGCCGGGGTCGGCGCCATGGGGTGGCGGAGGCTGGGGCGATGGCGGCAGGCGGTTCGAGGCGGAGCGGCGGGAGAGGGCAGGGTGGAAGCGGCCGGGCTCGGAGCATAGCGAGGAGGCGGTGGCGGGGCGGTGGCGGCGACGGCGGCACTTGGCGGCAGGGGCGGGGTGGCCAGCGGCGGCTGAGCGAGGCGGGAAGATGCGGGCAGCGAGGTGGGCCGAGCTTGCGAGGGAGGGGCAGAACACGCAGGTCGTTGCGGAGTGCAGGCGCGGGAGGAGGCTGCTGCGGCGGTGCTGGCCCGAGGAAAGTGGGCGGGCGGAGGCAGTCGGGGCAGGCGGAGGCAGCGGGTTGAAGGCTTCGGATCTCGGCGCGGAGGATGGGGGCGCTGGTGGCTGGGCGAGGAGGACGGCGGTTGCCGGCGAGGAGAAAGAAGGGAGGAGAGAGGGGGCGGCAGCCGCGTCGGGGTGGGAACGTGGGGCGCGCGGGGAGGGAGCGTGGAGAAGGTGGGGCCCCAGGGGGTGTCTCGGGATCGGGGAGTTGGGGGCAGGTGAGCGGGCGTGTGGTGTCTTGGCGATGTGTGCGTGTGTGGTTGTGTGTGTTGGGAGAGAGAGAAGTGGGGGGTGATGTGGTTTAGTCTAGGTGGCAGGATTTGGTTGGCTAAGGGGAGGGAGAGATGGCGGCGTGGCTGCCATAGGCTGGAGTGAGGTGGCCAGAGGGTGGGTAGAAAATAGGTTGGGTAGGTCTAGGTTTAATAGGGTGGGTCAGGTGGACCGATTTAAAACAGGGGGTCGTTGAATTGAATCGGGATTCGATTCGCCCCGCTAAAACAATTAAAGATTTTATTTAATTTGCGATGAACTTTGCAAGTGGTTTTAGACAAATAAAATATCCGAAGCACCGGGGTTTGGCGTTTGAATAAAAGACGGGACGTTTAGAAAACAAAACGGGCTTTGCGAAAATAGTTTTATGCAAACAATGCATGATGATGACGATGCAATGCACAAATTCAACGCGATTTTCTAGTAGTGGTTTTCGCGGGATGCCACACTCGAGGCCCATAACTTGAAACTCTGAAATTTTTCCGAGGTGTAATGGAGGCGGCCCCGCATTGGGTGAGAGATTTCTCAGAGGGATGGAGATATTTATCCGGCACCACGTTAGCTCGGATTTGAAAGAATTTAAACCATACATCTATAGAAGGCCAAAGGACGAAGTACCCCTCGAGGCGATAAAAGCCGACAAGAAGCTACGGCATTAGCGGCCGGTGATCACTGAAGTCAGTAATCTAAGAAGCTCCTAGAGAAATCACTAAGAGGAGGCCGAATCCATGGCGAATTGTACATGAAAACTACGAACACACCCTCATCAAGTATGGGGAGGATTCTTTCTTGGAGTAGCGACAACTTACCTCGTGAGGATTCCCATAGTCTTGATCAGCCACTCAACCTCCCGTGAGTAAGTGAAGCCTTGCCGGGAACCCCGTTCTAGACCCTCCGTAAGATCTTCTTCCCGACGAGGCGCTTGTTGGCAGAGCTAGACATGGGCTCGTCGAGGAATCGACAAGAATAACTGGCGTGGGAGGCCTAGAAGTGCAGGGACCCCCATCGCGGCAGTGACGCCTGTGCGCGGAACGAGAGAAAGAACCACCACAGGAAATCGACGAAAACAAGAAGAACACCTAAGTCAGAAACCTAGTGGCAGCTGTGAGAAACACACCGTGAAACACGAAAGAAGGGGTGGCGGCAAGGTCGCGAGCAGGAGAGATCTGGCGTGCCGTCAAGGAGAAAGTGCGGTGGCGCGATTCTTTGGAGGCGCGAGCAGTGGCGGCAACGTGGGGAGGAACGAAGGGAGTGGGGAGGGAAAAGTGAATCGGCCACCCACCTACTCCTCCTTATAACCGCGTGCGGTGGCGTAGTGGGATCATGGCATGCCACGGTAGCTGCATAATCAGCGTGTATCACCCAACTACGGACAAAGAGTGGAGCCACGGTGAGGGGCCACACGGTGCGAGAGGAGATCGAGCCATCGGCCGTTGCGTTTATCGAGCGTCAACTGCTGCAAGCGGCGGCGCGATAATCAGCAACGTAACATGTCGCCAGCATGGCGGAATAAAAACTAGCGGTGATGATTGGTACCGTGAGGCGAGGCTTACTCTAGAAGCCAAGTAGATACCCGGAAAAGGAGAATAACTGGAACACAATTCATACCTCGGTAGAGAGGATAAAGAAGGAGGACAGCTAAAAGAGCATCAAAGAAATACCTCGACAAGAAATTAGAGGGAATGAATGTCAGGCGATGTGGCCCGGCGGAGTTTCCGGCGGGACAGCACCGACCGGGGACTAATGTTGGGGATGACCCTAGGTAGGGTCAAGATAGTGGAGCGAAGGAAGGAACCTTTCTTACCATAGGCGAATTATAAGCTAAGTCGGCCGGGCTTCAGGATTGAATGAGCCATGGCTTGGCGATCGAGTGATTAACACCTTACTCGGACGTGTGAGATAAGTCGGCCGAGTGGTTGATCATCTCATATGCAGGTGGAGGCCGAGCCGGAGTTATGCGAGGCAGGCCGAGGTAACATGAAACTTGCGGGGAGAGGAGAAGGATCCAGTCGAGCCCTAGCTCGTCTGGGAGGAATCTACACATGACCAGCGCTGGGACAAAGGCGAGGCGCGGAGGCGGACAAGCATCATGGAGGTGGCCGGTGGGGATGCCGAGGATCACATGTGGGGGTCTCTGGATCTTTGCCACCCGATAGAAGGGGACTGAAAAGAGTCCGCCGGTACCACTTTGGGACAAGCATATTCCAGAATATGCTTGCCACGTCGACCTAGGAGGAACCAAGGGACCCCTTTATAAGGAGGGGACGGGTTCTGGAGGAGGATCGATTCATTTGAGACTAGAGGGCTCCGTAGTAGTATTTTCCTCCTCTCTCCAATACAGACTCTAGGAGCACTTGTAACTTGATTGAGGAGAAATAAAGATCCATGTTCTGAATCGGTTGTGTGTAGAAATCACTTCATCTTTCCTCCCGGATCCCACTAGCATCCATTGGCCCCATACTTTAGCCTACCCATGGCATCGGCGTGCCACCACCACGACATGTTCTCACAGATAGGTTCTAGATTCTAGGAGTTTTATTTATACTCTACGCTTGACAGCTTCCATAGCTTACGGTAAGGTCTTGACTCGTTGATATCCATGAGATATCTTCAAATCTTCAAGTAACTTATTTCACAGGAATGCCATTGGTTTCTAGAGACTCGGCAAGTTCACTAAAAGGAGTGTTTGATGCCTTATCTGACCACGGACGTAGGTCGTAAGCAATCAAGTTTTCAAAACATTTCTTCAAAGGTTGCTTTATTCTAAAAGCTATGTCCACGAAGTCCACCTTCATAGGTTTACCTGAACTTTCATGGAGTTCCTTTCCTTCGCGTTGTAGCTCCTTCCCGAATAGGGGAGTAAAGTTATAGTTTTACACTCTGCGGAGGTGCGTTACTTTTCCCATGAGAGATCTTAGCTTTGTTGCATCCGAGTTGCAGGCTCGTTCACACTTCCTTGGTGTGAGGCCCATACTAAGACCAAGCCAATCTTGCCCTTTCTGCAACCCCACATAGAATCGACCCCACAAGCGAGCGACCTCTATTAACACCATAGCGATTAACTATAGTTGACCTTGTGGACTCCAACGAGACGAGGAAGCTGGTGGTCCCATCAATATGAGGACATACCTGGCAGTCGGCTCGGGGATAGTCTAGACACCAATATCGCGGGGAACTAAGAGGTCCCACCCATGCAGAGTCTCTCATTTGCATCGGCGTCACGATATGGACATCTTGTTCATGTGAAAGGAGGAAGATCCAATGACTTCTTAGTTTCCATTCCAAAACTCATGGTTAGCCGTGATATCTGACTCAATAATCACTTTGGCGACATTGGTTATTAAGTCTTATATAATATGTTCCTTTACCACTAGAACTTTCATAGTGAGTTATTATCTCATAGTAAATAACCTATAATCATATTATTATGAAAATAGTGTTTTCTAATCTTTTTTGAAATGCATGTGATGACAACCTTTGGATTTGCAAAAGTGTGAGAAATGTGAACTTGCCTTTTGTGATTGCAAGATTATGCACTCATGGTCTTGAGACAATAGAAGATCAATATATGAAACCATCATCATTATT